>JJOG01002697.1:0-41712 GCA_000715275.1 Gyrodactylus salaris
TCATCTCTAAGAAAATTGAATTGAAAATATGCTATTTTCATTTTTCAATTTTTTTTCAATTTATTTTTTTTGCATTTCTAAACATAACTACTCAAACATAAAACTATGAATGTGAAGATAATCGTATGCTCTTCAAGATAAAAAAATTATGGCGATATCTTATCTGTTATAGAAAATATTTTCGATCAAAATTGGTGTGTCACCTGTGTCACTGAGGGCCTAGAAGGGTTAAAATGATATAAAATCTTCACAAGCAAGAGGTTATAAAGTCGATCCAACTGTGGTTATCAACGAAATTCCTCGTCTAATATTCATTGAGCAAGTAAAAAGGAGGAATTAAGAAGATCCAGACCTGAAATTGTCGATTCAACTCATTACGATTCGCTGCCTATCTGAAGACGGGTATCGATAACGGGCTAATTAGAGAACGAAGATTTTGTGTGTTTTAATATTTTTTCTCAATATAGCAATTGATCGACGATCTTGTAGTTTTACAATTTAATTGTAGGGGAAACTCGTTTGATGAGTTCTCTAATCCCCGTAATGATACTACTAATAAGGGGTGCCTATAGTAGCATGACAAGTAGTCAAATTGAGGCTAATAAGTGTGTCGATCCTTCTGAATTTAGACTTTTAATAGAAATATTGCAAGAACTATTCCTAGACATGTTTCGACCTATCAGGTCTCTTCAGTAGGACTATGTTCATCGAATCCTTGAATCGTCAATAAAAAATATATATGTTGCTGTCAGAGTGGAAACTCCGTGAGTGTAGACACTGCCCAAAAGAATTTCGTCAGTGTCTACACTGACGAAGTATTGTGGAAACCAAGTGTATACATTGACAAGAATAAAGTTCTTCAGTTTTAATATTTCCTAGGGTAGGAGTTACACGTGTTCAAGCCTTTCTAAGAAGCTATTCTTGAATTCTCAATAAATGAACTAAACTTCTAATATGTATTATTTTTGAAATTTCTTTTTCCCGAAAATGAACGGAATACATTCTTTCAGATATTTTTATTCATTTAGCATCTCAATTGCTATTCGGATGAAAATTTTGAGCGGGTTTCGATTTGAATGACCAAGACTGATATGTAGGGCTAAATGGACTAAAATGGAATTTTTTTCCTTAATCAGGTCTGAAATGGACTATTTGGTCTTTTCGGAAACAAAATGGACTATTAAGAATCATTGTGATACCGGTTCATTCTTTTCATTATCTTTACATGGCACATTATTAAATAAATGGATATCGAATAGAATAAGCCTTATTCGTTAGTGTAGGCACTGCCCAAGAGAATTTCGTCAGTGTCTACACTGACGGAGTTTCCATTCTGACAACAACATATATATCGTATATAAATCTGACTTGAAGCGTGTCTACTCGGTAGCGCAAGGGTTAGAGCGTTTGCACCATACTACATGGTTACCGAGTTCGAATCCCATTCAGGGCTTTGGTGAACATAGTCTCATGAAGATACATGACAGGTCGAAACATGTCCAGGAATAGTTCTTGCCATATTTCAAGTCATTAATTAAAGATTTTTTTAGATTTTCTATTTCTAAATCTTTAGATTTGAAGTAAACATTAAAAAAGATTCACTTGACAAAAACCTTTCAAGATTCAACGAATTGTCCTAACTAGAGAGAATTATCACTGTATCAAAACTTGCTTGGATCCTATAACAATTGAAAGTCATAGGAGCGTTTTATCCTTTTGAGATTCTATCTAACTTACCGGGACTTCTAGGGTCACCAGTGTCTCTGTGGGCCTAGGAGGGTTGATGAACTCCGTTTTATCTACTAATTGGATTTATACTTGAGCAATCATCAATAGTCTCACATCATTACTTTATATTCAAGCTTCATATTTCAAAAAGTTCTTCAAGAAAAACTTTGAGCAAATATTAGAAGCAAAAAGATTGAAAAAATATTGCTATTTTCAATATATATGCAAGAAATCTTCTTCTAGTGAAATCAATTCATTTATTTAAGAATGCCATTCAAACATATCATATTTCGAATCAGATTTCTCGTGGCTCTTATCAACAAGAAGCACGTATCATATTTTTCAGAAAATATTTGAAGAAAATTAATTTAATACAGGTCGATTTTTTCAAATTGCACTCACTCAAACAACTCATAGCTGAACTAATGAAGAATTTTTTTTCTTAATGAGGAAATGATACTTCTTGATAGTCTACGCCCAATGGATATTTATTAAATTAACTAATTAACTTTTAGAAGTACATTTTATAAAGAATTAGGCTCCAATAGTAATTTAATGGTAATATTAAAATAGATTTGACTTTTCAATTTCTATGAAATGAACTAGGTTGAGTAGAGAATGAAGAACCAATGAGTGGGATTCATACTCTTTAAGTAGGTTGTGCAAAGGTTTCCTATCCAAAAAGGTGCTTAGAAAAGTTATCCCTTTCTCTGCTAGCTCCTCAATCTGGTCATTCGAATTGGACCTCTCATGATGAAAATTAAAGCCCAAGCGTTTTAGTTTAAAGTAGTTCACATACGGGAGTACTCTTAGGATATCTTATGAAAATCACACCCCAATAGAATTTATTGAGAATATGACCACAATACTTTTGAGTAGTCGTATGATTCTCTTCATGATTTGAATAAAAATCGATAATCAACTCCTTTTCTTTGAAATTGAGACTGGCGAGGAGGCAGAAATTCAAGCATAATCGAAATAATCGTAAAAATTAACTTTTAACTTACGCAAAATTGAGATAAAGATTTTCTGTCTTGTGACCAGGGTTATTTTTCTAAGAAGAGTTAGCTTGGCAAACTTCATATAAATGATCAAGGTAGGTTCCGAAAGCTGCACTCGTCATGCACGAAAATAAAGAATGATCATAGAGCACGGGAATATTCTTATTTTGTAACTTGGTTTCTTGGGGCGGCCAATAATTAGAGGTAGGTATTTTCCCAGTCCTATTCAAAGTTAACATGACTGTATAAAATACAGTGTATATTAGGGTGAGAGAATATAAATTATTTTAAATAGTTACCATTGAGAATGGAATAAAATATTTTCAAAATTGTTTTTTTTGAGCAGGATCCAAAATTGTTCTACTTATAAGTAGCGATTTCAACAGAAGCATATAAAGAGAATTTTCTGTTCGGAAGAAACTGTTGGAATTTCAACTTTACAATCCCAAATTAATTCTCGAAGAAAATCAAATTTCAATTTTAAACAATATTTAATGTAAAACTACTTTCAAGTAGGTAGTTTAGGGACCTGCTTTCAGTAGGGTCGAGAAGAATTTCAATTTCTAAAACGAAAAATACTTAGTTTAAAAATCACCTTAACGAAATTTGCATTCTCGCATCCTACTGTATATTATATCTCATATGACGTGGGTTCGATTCAGGTATCTTCCCTCCTTGAAACGAGTTTACTTGGTAAATTGTTTCAAACCCTCCTCCCCCATTATAACCCCTCATGTGAACCTGAAGAGAGCTCGAAAATTTTGGACAATATTTGGAAGAAAGAAATATTACTTTCCTTCTTGGCGGTGTTCCATTTCATAATTTGCCGAAACCTCCAAATAATATCAAATTGCTGTTTTCCCCAAATGACTGCACATCAGATTGTCAAACCTCGGGCCAGGGAATCATTTGGACCTTCAAATCAAAAACTTTTGAAGAAAGTTTCTAATGAAAGGATCCTGATGAAAACGATGAAATGCAATGATGAAGTTTCACAACAATATAAAAACTGTTTCAAAGATTCAGACATATAAAACATGGAGGAGGTCAAGGAAAAAAGAAAGAAAAAAATTACAATTTATATAATCCTATACTCATCTTCTAAAATCTCTTTTTTGGAGTTATAACTTCATGTAATTTTTCTCTACCCATTTATTACACAAAATTACTCTCTGCATCAAAATATGTGTGACTAATTCATTTACTTATGTAACGCTCAAAATGTTACAGAGGAATTTTCATTAAATTTGATCTCTGACAATTGACAATATAATATATCTATTCGAGTCCACCTGTAATAAATAAACGTTTTCAGCCATTCAAAATCTAAAATCATATAAATGCAAATTTTATTTCATTATTGGTGAATGAACACCATACTTTACATGTATATACTAAGACTAAAAGAATTGAAATCTAGTTTAAAATCTTGATAGAAAATAAATAAAAACCTCGATATGGCTTAAATGAATCAAATCCTCCAAGTGAATAATAAAAATTGGGATCCCTTTCTCGCATATTGGAAAAAACTCAAACTTTTGAAAGGAAGAAAATTAAAAGGAGTTGATTATCGATTTTTATAAATTAAATTCATATAAAGACTCAAAATATATGTTCGCTTGATAGATATAATCAGAAAAAAATTGGTTCTGATACGAGTAAAAACATGATTGTGAAAAGTATTTAAATACATTTCGTACTACTCCCAAGTAGTATGACCATATTTTCAATAAACTATATTGCGGTTTGATTTCTCTGAGAATGAAAAGATCTATAGAAAAGTACAAATTATCTAACTAAATTCACGACTTTTAATTGTCAAAAATTAATGACTTTATCATATTACTCATGAGTAGATTTTAAATAGGCCAAAATCTTTGAGAATGTTCAGCATTGAAAGCAAACATGAAATGGAAAATCACAGACGCTGGTAGAAGAGTGTCAGATAAGCTCTTGCGTGAAAAAATCTAATGAATAACTTTTATAAAGAGTATTATTTCATGTAAAGACTTATAATTTCTTGCTAGTTTTTAAATTCTGTTATTTTAAACTTGTACTTGTGATTGATACACTATTAAGATGTGCACCGTTAAAGCACGCCCTTCATACAGGACTTGTGTTTATTTATACTAAGAATGCAGTTAGACAAAGATTAAACTATTCTTTAGAATCATGTTGATATTTTTCAGAGAATGTATCTTGAAATATGACGTACGTTATGCTTTTGTAATTATAAAATCATATGATATCACGAGATTATCGAATTTGCAGTTTTCTCCTAGGTAGAAAGAGTCTCAAATCTCACAGTACCTCAAGATTCGAGTTCAAAGAATTTCAGCATGAATTTCTTCGAAAAATGGATATTAATTAGCGGATTAAGGCAGCTATAGTAAAATAGACTCAAACAAGACGGGCTCGATACAACGCCTTCAACAAGGATATTCAAATTATTATCAGTGAGACGTTCAAAGTACAGAATCAGAGGAGCATAATATCACCAGCTGATAATAACCTTCATTCATACACACATGAATTGTACTGTCAAATCGTCAACTGTTATGTAATAGACATCTTTCAATCATTCTGAAGATTTTTTTCCTACAAAGCCATGCATAATTAACTCTACTGGAAATCTAACCCCATCTAGGTTTTCTTGAAAGTCTTATTGATCCTTACCTATATCTCTTGTAAACAAAAGTTGCTCGTTTATAAATTCATGTCTTTTTCTAATCAAAAAGGTACAGAATTGACGTTAAAAAATAAAACTCTTGAACTTTACTTCTGATTCAAGTGTTATTTTCAACTTTTTGTTATTATAGTCTTGAATAAAGGACTTTAATAAATACATAGACATAGTTTTCCTGATATTTTATTTTAATACATCGTTGATTTAATCTCGACTCTAAGAAGTTGTGAAAATAAATTAACTTGAGATCATCCCACCGATCAGAATTGTCCAACTTTATAAGAACTTAATAATAAACCTGCGCAATTTGATAATCCGATAATGGAGTTATAGATTAAGCTAAATCAGCTTCATTGTTTGATATTAATAAATTACCTAGGGTGATAGAAATGGGATATCGTAAATAGCTGCAAATAAAATACGATTTTAATACAATACAGGCTAACCTGAGAGATTTTTGAGATTGAACCCCCTGAATTAAATCTAAAATATACCAACAACACAAGTAGTGACTTGAAGGTTGAATTCTATTGGCCCATCACTTCTCTCAAATTATATTAGTTTCTTCTCTAGTATTAAAAAACATCGTTTCAGATGTTGGTGAACGAAATAGCATGTTAAGGTGTATTTGTAGTTGAAATGTTAGGATTTTAAACAAGTTTCTCTAAAATAAAACAGAAAATTTAACAATAAGGTGCTAGAATCCTCTGCATTTCCGTTAAAACTATAGAATTTGATTAAAGAATGAGTGGAAAATTAAGTTCTACGTATTCATTTCTTAAAGAGTTGAGGAGAAAGAAAGTTTAAATTGATCTTGGTTTTAAAATCCCGAAACATTTTTTAATCTTGAAGCATATAACCAAAAAAAAGCATTTTTTCCTTCTCAAGCCTTCAACTATGTCCAAATTAATAATTATGCCACTACCAAGTAGGTATATTGTTTATACATTTATCTTATTTCATTATGCATAGAGAAACTGTTCGTTTTCTAACATCAAACTTTAGAGAGTCCTTAGCACATTTTTCTAAATGATTTTTTTCTTTGAATTGAGTTTCATAGCCGAGTCTAACTTTCTTCAGGTTCACACGACAGGCTTGAATGGGGAAAGAGGGTTTGAAACTATTTACAAAGTCGAGGAGGGAGGAGACCGGAATCGAACCCACGCCAACCCATGAGAAATCATATTATAGGATTCGGGGAACAATCCACTACACCATTCAGTATATTTAATTATCCTATATGCTATCGGAGAAGTCAATGTAGCTGTCAAGATTCCCGAGCAGTCCTGATGTTTCAAATATATCCTCATTGTAAAATATTTCAAGGAAAAAAGATCTCTTTATTGTTATTCAAGAAAAAAAAGAAAAACGTTCTACAATTCTCTCTCATAATGTTGTTTGCTTGTCATGAACTGATTTAAAATATTATTCATTTGTTGTTTCTTCTTCATTGAAAAAAGGGTTATGTACAATAAGATTACATAATGATAACGTTGTACGCAGAGTGGGAGGGGCGGGAAGAACTGATTAGTAACATAAAAAGGCATTGATTTCACTTGTGGCCAGTGTTATTCTGGTGCCACCTCAATAAATGCAAGGACAGAAATTTCTGAATTCATTCGTCCCTTTTCAGGATATAGTTTTCATAGGGAAAGGGGCTTTATAACTTTGTAGGAATGGGAGCAAGGTCGATTTTCGAAATGGAATTAGTCCTTGAGGTGTCTGTTTCATATTCAAAGACATCGCCCATCATACTGACGATGACGTCACTAGAGTCTGATGGCTGAATGAAAGATTTCGGGCCGTAATGAGAGTTCTGAGAGTTGTCTAATGACGAGACCTGCACAGGTGGAAGGATGGCTGTGGAAAATTCGCTCATATCTAAAAAAGAGAATTTTCAATCAATATTTAAAATATCAAGAGAAATATTTAATTGCATTTTTATTGCTGATGTATTAGCTAATCCTTCAAATCTTCAAAATCATGAATTCGCATGTTTTTCAGACTGCAATATTCTTCTATACAGGCTTACGTATGAACCAAAAATTAAAAATGTTAAATTATTAGAAATTTCTTAGACATCTTGAAATCTGTGATGGATTTAAGGATCTATTCTCACCCTTCTGACCTCTCTTCTGAGTTTCTGAGTGCAGAGGAGTATTTATGGTCACCCACGCTATACTAGGAAAGTAACACATTCTTATTTTCTCAATTCACAGTGTAACTTGGAAGAAAAGCCAAGAAGATGAGACTGGAAGAGGAAAAATTAATATTATCCTGCAGTATGATCAAAAATACTTGATAAATCTTCAGAAAGCGTCTATAATTTATAATAACAACTTTAATATGCTTACTACTAAGTAGCATCAATATATTAAAATAACTTACCACTTTTAAAAGTTGAAGAATTCTTTATTAGTGAATTGCGGCCATTCGTAGAGTTTTTAATCGACGGCAGAAATCCCATTGGCGGTGGATACTTTGTCTCATGAGTCTGATAGAACCTTTCATCTGTGGCTGTCGGATTCCTCTGAACCATCTTATTTCCAAAGTTGGACCATCCACAATTGCTACTTCCGAGGCTGTTGTTATTCATATTTATGACATCCTGAGTGTAGCGGTGCTGGGGAGATGACGCTGTACCGATGCCTTCGTCGCTACAAGTCCCCACAGAGCCTAGACCAGAAGTGTTATAACCGCCGATGCCCTCATTCGATTTACCGTTCTGCGATAAACCCTCGGAGTTCTCCGGAAGGTTGTATGGTAACAGTTGGGTAAAGTTCCAATTACCAGTTAAAGGGCTTGCATTGTTGTTCCTAGATAAGGGGCTAGCGCCGCGGAAGCTTCCATCGTATTGCTTAGAAAGGATATTTGACCCGGGGTTGCTGCCTCCACCGTTCAGATCACTAGTACTTGATATTGAACCCTAGAAAGAGAAATTTAAGATTTCGGGGTACACGAAGGTCGATAGATTTAAACTTTGAGTCATGTATACAAAAGGCTAGCTTATATAATATACGGATCGCAAGTCGTCGTTTAGGACTTTCTTTTAAAATGACACAATTTCATGTTCTTCTTGGAGTTGTGCTACTTCAACCCTTATAATTCGATTACTACTCGTTTAAATCTCTTTCTTAAAAGCAGCTTTATAGAAATATCTTCACTTAAAATATTAATTGAAAATAAGGTTTTGAATTACACAAGATAATTCATCAGGAAAATTGTTTCTAGATTGAAAATTAATCTAAGAAAAAAATATGAGACGCATAATTCAAAATTAAATTTTTTTTTCAAAAAAGTTTCATGAGTGGAAGTTTTTTTTTCAACTTGACCAAACGCTTGGAATTAATTTTCAGATTTCGTATTAGATTTATGTAGCCTTAGAAAAGCATATTTAATGGACAGCTTTGTTGTATTAATACTTTTGGCTTCTTATCGATGAAGCCAGAAAAAAAATTTATAAACATGTACTACAAAGTGTTCTGAAAGGTTAAGTCATACCATTCTCTTATACACACTAAGAAGAAGTTATTTTTATGATAAAATGTGATATTAGAGACCTTCAACTTACCATTCCGTAAATGTTGTATCTGTTGTTGCCAGTGAAACTTTGATTTGTTTTATTATTATTCTGACTATGCAATCCCTGGTGTGGTATCCCCTGTATTTGTGATGTCCACATGCAATTTTGTGTATTGCAATCTAGAAGGGGAGACAGAAGAAGAAATTATATGATTATTAGTTTTATTATTAGACAGGTTATTTTTATTACAAGTGCCATTAGATGTCATATGAGAAGAAGGTATAAATTTATGTAGACTAAACTTTTGAAATTAGTTTCTTACAATATATAGAAAACATCAATGCTCTTGATAAAATAGATAAGAAAAGAAATGGTACTTTGAATATGTAAGACAAGAATTACTTGCTTTGCAAAAACTTGATCCCTGTCAATCTAACCCTTGACTGAGTTTAGATTTCATTAATAATGCCTCTTGTAGGTCTAATAAAGATCAAGAGACGTGATACGTTGAGAAGCGAAACTTTTTTTCTTTAATTTTTTATCAAAATAATAATTAATTAAACGAGAAGCCCTTTAGTGCAAACGCCTATCGTTTTGAGTAAAAATGAAGGTCATTAAGAGAAAATTATTGATTTCATTAATTTGTCATTTTTCTTACAATAAATAATCTCAAGCAATTAACTCAATCTATCTTGTAGTTATTACATTAAAACTCCTAACTTCTAATATCACTAGAAGAAAGATGCAAATAGTCTGATAGTATTGTCTAATTTTATATTAGGTCGTTCATAAAGTAACTGCGTTTTATTTAATGCCAATTGTTCAAGCTTTTGTTCACCCACTTGTTATTTACCCACGATATTGAGCAATCCCTAAGTAAGCGCTAGAACTGTTCAACTCTTGTTTGGTAAATTTATAAATGGAGATTTTAGCCTCCAAAATGCACTCAAATTAAGAAGGCATAGTCTCGAAATAAACTGGGCTCTTAGCAACATGTTAGAGGATTTCAACTCAAAGAGTGAGGAGTTTCTGAAGAAAGGAATTGAAAAACTCCCAGATCGTTGGCAGAAGATAATTGAATAATTTGAGACATTTTTCACAGTTTTTAATAAATTCTTAATTTCAACAAAATTACGAATTTACTTTATGAACGAACCTAATAGTTCAATTAAATTTTCTAGAATACGACGATTGAGAGTGACAAGCCTCTTAAAAAGCATAAAGAAATCTCTATAACCAAGACTTGAACATAAAAAATCTTGTTTTATCTAGTGTTTATTTTAAAGAGAAATGTAAAAATTTGTTTATCAACTAGGAATGTAAACATTTGGAAATAAATTTTGATAAATTACCGTAACATTGGGACAGGTCAGAATGTAGTTTAACGGGAGAATAAACGCTCTCCTTCCTCCTTATCACTGAGATAAGTCAATGTGTTATCGAAATAACAACAAAAACTGTTAAAGTGCTTCTCTTAAGAGTTCTACTTCCTTACAAGAAGTGAGCCTCAGATTTTGTAATTGGGACCATGGGCTTGATTATTATCAGAAAATAATGAAGAATTGTTCAAACGAATGAGTTTAATTTTAATTAGAAAAATTTATGAATCAGTGTATCTAAATCATGTACAGATATTAACGCTTCGTTATCACACATAAGTATGAAACGAATCCGGGACCAACACGTTGGTAGACCTATGTACTAGGCACTGATCCAACGCACCAAAGATCAAGCTTTTACTGATTATATTAATTGTTCTAGTCAACCACTATGCGGCCCTTCCGATTTTAGACTCTTCTCAGTGCCTACACAACAAAACTCAAGACATGACTCCCCAAATAGTATCGGTTTGATTCAGTAGGCCTTCCCCTTCGGAAGGAGATACCCCATTAGAGTTGACTCTGGTTAGAGCAATCAGGTACGTGTCAAAGCATCAGTCATTTAGTATCGATTTATTCTTTAAATAAAAATATAAAATATGTTTTGTTTCTCTCTTCCGAAGTACACAATGTATCATATTACATCAGAGAGCGGTCTGGTTAACGGATAGAGAGTTATTTAAAATAAAAGCGAACTTTTCAAACATACCAGGTGATCCTTGATTCTGGATGGACGATAGCATTGGACTGACTGTCGTCTCCGTATTAGAGTTGCAGGTGTTATTCATGAGGATACCATTCGCTGGGCCCATATCGCCGGTATTACTCATCATCAACGGTGTGCCCATGCAGCTGTTGTTATGTGAGCAGATTGTCTGATGATAGCTCTCTTGGTTGAGTTTATTGGGGCTGATCTGGCTGCAGAATTGATTATTCTGTATCGACTGGGGGCTTATGAATAGCGGTTGTTGTTGTTGGTGCATAGCGGAAGAGCTGATTGAACAGCAACTCATTGGGCCGCGAGTTGTCGTGAGGGTATTTAGTACATGGGGACTCTGTGCCAGATCAGAATATGTTTGATGCTGGATCTTTTGATCGATTAAGGATGAGCCATTGACGATGCTCGATCCGGTTCCGCATAGATCTAAGAGGATTTAATTATTTTTTGAATCCAGAAAGTTTTCATTATTTCTTTACTACGTCAGACAATAAAAGGTCATGATGCATTCTTGGGAGATATTAGAAGTGTTAGGATAAAAATACTTACTTTTTCTTTTTCTATATTTAATAATAGTCCGGACCTGAATAAGCATCAAGATTCCGACGATCAAAAGGATTGCAGCAATGATTCCGTAAATAATACGATTATCAAAACTCTCTTTTCCATTGGGCAGTGTTTGAAGACCATCTGTTGGACTTTTATCTTTGAGAGTTAACAAGAGGCTCTACAAAATTAATAATTTTAAATCATTATATGAAATTAATGCTTGCAAATGATCATTGTCTAGCCAGAAATATGGCATCTTAAAATACTAGAAAATTTATTTTTAAATTTAAAAAATATACAGATAAAGTCGCCTTACCGTTCAACATAGTAGGAGGAAAATTTTTTATTCTGGGCAAATAGCCAATCAGTAGGGCTATAAATAACATGGTGGGCCGAGAATACATCATTAATAGGTGAAATCGTCATAACTCAATGTAATCATTTTCTGTTCTATTCTAAAATGTAAATGAATAGGTCCAGGTGCAGTTACGATTATTATAAATTGACGTTTGCCTTTTTGTTTAATAAAAAGGGGGTCTTATTAAAATGAACTAAAATGTGAAGTAAAGATGATAACATGATTGTGACGTATGATATATTCATATTCTTAATTGCATTTGTACAGGGCAGATTTGTTTCTCATTTTTTAACCGTAATTTCAGTACAGTGGTTTCTAGTAAACAGCTTTAAGCTATGCATTTTAAAAGTTTATCTAACGTCCAACTTGCAATATTGGGTAGAGAGCGGGAAATGTTCAATGTCTAGCATGATTTCTAGTTGAATAAATTTTGTTAGAGACAATACACGCCTTGATAATGTAATGAGGAAGTATTATTCATAAATATTACTCTCTCACACACAGTCTCCCTGACAGGTAAAATGATATAGGCAGGGAATTTGTCAAAGCCTCCCAATCAATCACTGCAATAATATTATTCATATTCTGTTGCGTTCTTGCAGTGAGATGGAGAAATCCCAAATAATGACTCATTTTGTAGAATTAAAAGAATTATTGAGAAGAGAAATTTCAAATTTTAAAACACTTGGATTCTTTAAAAAGGAGTGAGGGGTAGGGAATTAAATTTTTTTATTCATTTTACTCACAAATCTCAAGTGCTCAAGTATTCTTACAGAGGTGAAACTTATCCAATTCATCCCCGTGGGAAGTGCAGTTCAAGATTTCAATTTTTGATAAGTTTATCTGATGAAAAAAATCATAATTACTTGGAAATAGATAATATAGTTATTTTGTGTGTATTCTTGCAGTAACCTCACAACAAGGTAATAGTTATTGGCATTTACCTTCACATTTGATGAAACTATTTTGTTTCTCTTCACAATGATGATCTTAAAAAGTAAATCTATTCAAATGTGATGATGCAATGACCTCATGTAATTTCTAATCCTCTTCTATTATAGTAAGCCTTGATGATTTCATTACATGGCACTTAGAATGATGTTACTTTTTCATTTATACATTTTATATTGCATCAGAGTTTTTTAAAGCTTGATCCTATATCTCTTCGATTGTGTTCACATTTTACAATATTTAACTCCAAATAAGTGTAATCTATACCTTTTGTAGTTTTTTATGAAACTAGGGACAAATCAATTTGATAGTTTTTTGATATTTTTGGAAAATAATTACGATAATTCTGTAAAATAAGATGATATAATTGTCAAGTCAATAAGATAATTTTGTCTGATTTTGCAGAATTCGAGTGATTTATACATTTTTTTTTGAAAACCGGAATTGGAAATGTACCAAATATTCATTTTGGTATGCTCGATTTATCCTAAAAAATATGACATTATGCCACTGATTTTCTGTATTTACCAATTGTCATGGGATTTTGAGGAATGATATTAATTTGATATTCGAATTTATCATCTAACTTTCAAGATCTTTATTACCAAATTATTATTTATCAACTTGAAAGTTAATGCCGAAAGATAGATAAATATGACAAAACTATTGTTTATATGAATGTATTTATAAAGAGAAAGAACCAATTGTATGTTTCAAAGAGGAATCTGCAAATACCGGTATTTCTGCCTATCAGGCGTCATCAGTACAGCTATCCCCATCTCCCAACAACTTGGGAGACGTTTGGGTACAGTAGATTAACCACTATACACCAAATCTTTGAAATTTTCCAATTGGCCCTCACTCATTATTCATCGAAATTTTAGTCGATAATATTTTGGATCTTATTCCTGCACTCTTACTAATAATGGTCGGGACACACACTATGGAATCATAGTTTTAGCCCGGGTGTAAGGCTATTTGATAATTAGATTCCGAAGAAAGTTTTTCAAGTATAAGTATGTAAAATTCATGTCAGAGTCTTGGGGCTCTTCGTGTAAATTAAGGAAGGGTATTTTACGCAATTTCAGATGACTCACAAAAACAGACATGGAAAACGTTCATAAAGAGAGAAGACTCTGGAAAAGCAAACACACACCTAATTTAAGATGAAACAATTATGGCCTCTCACACAAGCCCACAAGAGCAAGGCGAAATATATATCTAAATCGTGCATTGTAGGGAGGCATGTAGAAGGAAGATAATAAGGGAATTATTTCAAAGAAATACAGAGAGTACAAAGGCGCAAGAGTAGAAGACATGAAAGAAAGTTGAATGAATTCATCATTATGGTTGCATGATTTCATAATTGGGAAAATTATTATTACATGATGACATCAATGATGAGAGAGATAGTTATATCCATCAGTCTATTCTCCATCGATGTGAGCGTAGCAAATGGAAAATAAATTTTTCTTCCTTCTCAAATGAAAAAGAGGGGAAATTCTTAAAGTAGAGCAACTCTTCAATATTGAATTTTTGTTTGACTTTTAATAAAGATTTATTGAATCTGGATAGACTGACTGGGAAATTTAGTTATTAGGCCCATAGAGGAAGCTAATATTCAAGTAATAAACAACAATTAATCGGTTTTCAAGACATGACAAATTGGAGACAATAGAAATGCAAAATGGCCCCTTTTTGGAAAGTGATGAGATTCAAAGTACTTCTCAAGCGTACGTATGAGCTTGGCTCTTATTCTTAGCGTTTTACTTTCATAGCCAACAATATTTGGGGGGGGGGGAAGAGTGAGCAATTTTAACCGAGTAAAAAAATCTCGAGGTGGAAGGCTAGCGGAATCGAAACCACGCCATATGAACAATTTTACAATATATAACTGGGCAGAAAAGATTCGGACAGTGCAGTTTGAGCTTGATTTCTCCCAACATTTTAAATCTAATATTAGTTCATTCTTTTTAAACATCTTTGCAAGAAAAGAATTTATGATCTAGACGTATGTTCCCGAAAGAAATCCACAGTTAATTAAACAATCTCGAATGAATCTTAATTTAATAAATAATCCGATTGTCGTCTATATCAATAAAATCTAAAATTTGACTTCATTTTCGGTGAACTTTATTCTCACAGGTCGTTAGATGTAAAACAAGAAAGAAAGTTTCTTCTTTCGATAGTAGAATTCGCTCTAACCAACAAGAGCAGGCTATTTTCTCAATTTGATTTGCTGTTTCTCACCAATAAATCTGTCCCATCTCTCGCACACACTTTTATACGATTCACAATTCAGCTGATGATTAAACTCCAGGTCGGACCTCATTTTATTCAAGATAAAAGCCCTGCATATGAAGAACTATTTTCATATTACGGCTTGCCGTTAAATAAATATAAATTGAATTCCTTGCACTAATCAAGTAATCTTAGATTTTATAAAAGCTTATTTTTTAAATCGAGAGGAAAGAAAATTTGATAATTTTATCTGTCACATATGAATAAAAGATTTCTAAGTACGGAAATTTTGATAAATATATAGAATTTAAAGAGTAATCCTATTCTTAAATTACACAAATTATCGTCGTAGGTTAATTATTTTTAAAACCGAAAATTGATCTGAAAATAGATTTTGAGATCTACACTAAATTATTAAATAACGGTCAATAACAAAGCGCTAGTTTGTAACAGGTACTAAAAGGATCAACTAGATGACAACTTTTTAAAGAACCCAAGTACATGTCATGTTTTAGAAGCATATTTTTCTCTCGAGGGTAGAGAAAAAAAAATCTTATAAATACACTTTGAATCATCAATCGAAGGCATCAGCAAAGCAATCTCTTTTATCAACTGTTTCAAGGAAAGTATTGTGGAACCATAAAAAAAGTGAAAATCTTATTCTAGCCTTTATTTACTTCCTCTATAGAATAGAAGTAAACATTGCAGGGTTACATAACACACACCAACACACTGGTAGAGTTGGGCATGTTTATCCAGCTGGGCTGAAATCAAATGGAAAAGGAGAAATTACGTAACCCCAAATGTATTCCATCACCGATTCACAGGGATCCCTTATTTGTAACCTCAAATTGTTATTTTTCACCCTCTTTTCTTAAATGATTTAATCGTAAACACAAAATGAGGTTAACTAACTTTGAAATAAGTTGATCTATCAGTTGGTTTCTTGTACAATGCCAGGGTTAGAGATCCGGGATCTGTCCATTTCCTGGCGATTTGCGCCCGTCTAAAGGGATCATCCATTGAAGCGATTGGAATGAGTAACTCTTGGGGGCCATCACCATCTAATAGGATTTTTGAAATGGAACACTCTTCAGTACTACTCCACACTTCGAGGTCTGTCAGATGGACCTAGAGAAAATAATCAAACAATATACAATCAATATTGCATAACGAATTTCACTTCGGTCTTCTCAGAGAGTTAGGAGCAAAAATTAGACTTTTGCGCGACTATTACTCTTATTTAGCTTAGAAACAGTCAAGTTCTCAGATTGAGTAGTACAAAATATCTAGCGTTTAATTTTAAAGTTAATATTATTAGAATTCATGCAAATTCTATTACAGGAGAATTTTTCTTAAGAAGTCAAATATGTGAAAAAAATTAAAAACTGAAGTCCACAAATAATTTCAAGAACATGCAAGTTTTATCAACAGATCTTTTAAGTAAAGAGGTTAGTTGGACAAATTTGAAAAGCTTTCACTTGATCAGAAGAGTTGGAATATAATAAAATTGGAGCATCTGACTCACCTGTGGCATAATCGCGTCATCAGATAGGTCATCCTTCTCCTGAATAAAGATGGCAGGGTCCCATGTTAGTGGGTAGACCTTCATCATTCTTGCCGTTAGTCGCGAGTGGTTCTCTTGGGAGTCAGATAACGACATTCGAGAATCATCGTCAAATATCAAATTCACAACTACCTTGTTAACATCACATGTGTCATTCAACGGAGCAATTTGAGTAGCAGAAATTATATCTGAAAGTTGAGTTGATAATATGAATAAAAATATCGCAATTAAAAAACTATGCTTAAAACAAGCTTTAAAAATTGCTAATGCTCAATCCTTGATCAACCAGTGATCCAAATCCGACATCGAAATACGATATCTATGAAACAAGCTAGAAATGAAAATAGAATCGGCATATACCACATTTCTCTGTACTAAAAAAATATTATTTTTCCATCTTATCTGCATTGTAAAATCTCATAAAAATAGACATGGCAACTAAAATTGAGATGCCTCATTGATTGACGTGCAAATATCTGCATGCACTTGATTTTACAAATGTTTCAACCAGCAACAGTTATGCTTTGTGAAAAATCGGAGTGAAAAACTTTATTCCAACACTCTAGAGTGTATTATCTGATGAAGATATCTACCTCTTTTTCAATGTTATAGTTTGAATAATCAAGTAGAGACTTCTAGACCAATTCCTTAATGAGAATTCTTTTTTCTGCTTAGTTTTTGTGTGGATATATTAATTCAAAGGAAAACTCTTGTTTAATCAGGAGAATCTTTTTCAATGATTATTAAATGTCTGGAAGAAAACATATCTATAAAACACAAACCATTTGTCTCTGTATTGTAGACCTTTGGTAGGAGTGTCCATTCTCGATGACTGTAAAGGATCGGCCTCAGTAGTTCATTCTCAGGGATCAAGGTCAGTTTTTGCGTTAGTGGATAGTTAAAGTTGGTAATGTTGGTTAGACTGAAGGTGTTCTGAGAGAATGAAATGTCTTCACTGACGAGAAGACGATGATCGACCAGCGTTCCAGACAGGGTTAGATCGGGATTCTGGAAGAGGGTTGCAGAAATTAATTTAATTATTTTGAATGTATCTAATTTAAGTAATATTAAGCTTTCTGTCTAGTTTGAGTTAACTTTATAAACATGTAGAATCATAGACTCACGGCACACAATACTTGCATGGAAGCGACCTTTTTCGGGTTCTTGTTAGTGACATTGACAATCTTTGAAGCAACTTTAGTCTTGTCGTGACCTATTAATTGGACCGCTCCACGGCCGGGTCTCAAGCCGAGAAGCATGGGACTATTCGAGTTTGTCGACCAGTAAATCTCCCCAACTGCCGGGCCGTCTTTCTCCAGAGATTCGAATCTGAGGTCATCCTTAGTGAGGAACCGCGTCAAGTCGATGTGTACACCCTCATCTTTGCCGTTCAACAGAATGCTTCCTCCGTTGAATAGTCTCGGTAGATACATTCTAAGGGATTAATTATATGGTTTTTTTAATCAAAGAATAACGTCTTTAAAGTATGAAGAAAGTAGAAACTTTCTAATTTCTCTCTAAAGAAAGAAACCATATTTAGGATTAAAGTTTTTTCTACTTCTTATTAAGAAATCTGTTCAATTGATTCAAAATATCATGGTTATTTCCCATGGTTTTTACACTGAATTACAAAGAGGAATGTGTGAAATATCCAACTTGGAAGATTAAAGTACACCAAAGTTTAATTGATTTAGTAACAAAATTCGATTCGCCTTAAGACTTTGAGGAATAACAATGAAATCTTATTTTTGGGCAGAACTTGCATTTTAAAGGTTAAAAATACCAAATTAAGCAGAGGTCTCAAAACTGTACGCATAGATAAAAAAAGACATGAGTAAATATGAAATCATCCCTGAGTCAGATGCTTCTTACAACACAAAAAGCAAAAACAGGTAACCAATGGAATGGTTGACCAATCAGATTTAACGTTGACATTTAATAATAGATCAATCATTTGCATTCTCAAGTAAATACTATTTTGAAATTTAAAAACAAGATGTTATCATCTTGTCAAAGACAAGCTTATACAGAAGGTTGCCGAATTAGGTCTGCAAAATTCATGTCAGTAACCAAGATTTAGTTCATTGAAGGAAAATTAAAATACAGAAATATGGACACAAACTCACATTCCCTTGACGTAAATCTTTGAGTGTTCATATCGTGGAAGACATTGTGATCTAAGATAAAAATAAAAATTCATAATTATAATCTGGGTTTTTTATTAAATCTACGTTAGAAAGAGAGAGGAAATGTATTCATTATTCTAATTTTTCATTCTTTCTGGGAGCGAAAAATCGTCAAGAGTACTTTTACAATGAGAGAAACATTATTAGCACAGACACTTTCAATGCATCTCACGAAATGTGCTTTGAGAAATTTTAAGGGAAATTTTTTTTCTTCTCGTGAATTTGAATAACTTATAACACATTTATTTGTATAAATGATTTGCATATGTAATCATGTAATGTGTACGCATTCGTGGAGTTGGATTCAATGATCACATTCAAATTCCGCCTGACAACTATTACAAGGAGATCGATAGAAAAATGTGAATGAAATTTGTAAGAGCAATCTCATTGGCAGAGAAGCAGGCCAATAAGATGTATTCTCCATATCTAATAGGCTGGATTTGTATGTGTAAAAATCAGACATGTGTGTTATTTGTACTTGAGGTCAGCAAGATTTGAATAATGACTTGTTTTTTAATCAAATAAATACACAAAGAGCCCTGACATATTTGATCGCTTAGTCATGGGAAAACCGGTAAAGTAGCTCTGTTAAATAAATAGGTGAGGTTATAGAATGACATATGAGTAGATAAGAGTTAGTTTAAACATTAGGGGGTATAATTGCATTTCGTTATATATATATCCTTGGGAAATTCGTCAGCATAATAAATATTAGCATGACCAGAGGAGAATACTCCATAATACTTTTATTGGACAGATTTTACCCTCACTTGCTATTCCAAATTGAATTTCTTGGCGTCTCATATTACATGAGGATAAACATAATATTCAACAGATGTTCCTATTAGCCCCCAATAACAATACTTGAGGGGTAATATCCTATGAAGCTCATGAGGTACACAACTATTCATATATTATTAACGTGAATTAATTATTAGAGAAATAAATGGAAAAGTAAAAAATTTTTAAATTCATTTTTGTGAATGATTTTTTCTTCAGGGATTTTTAAAAGTGTCTTGCTCTAATTGAAAAAAGAACCAATATTTGTTAGGAAATAATGGTTTTTAATATTGTTTAATGCCTATTTTATGTGATTTTCTAGAATGAATGGATACATTTTTAAATTATTTTTTTGAGAACTCAAAAATTGTTTTTAGATAGATTTACGAAAGTCAAGTTCTTGTAAAATAAGCATTCTGTAGCCTTAATTCTACTTCTTAAATTTTTTTCAGCAAGGTCAAACCTCCGAAAATATTTACACTGGATTGTTTGGATTGGAATTTTTGGAGGCAACAGGTTTTGTGTATGTTGTCCAATTAGATCAAACCAAGCTCAGGTTAGATAGTAAAAAGTCCACGTTATAACTCATATTTATGGTTAAATGCGTGGACCAATTCTCTAAGAAAACTAATGATCCTTCAAATTCTCAAAAATTTCTAATCTATCTTTAGTAATCATTGATGAGTAATTATAAGCTGCACATTTATTGTTTTAAATTTAATCATTTGAATTCAATGGCAAGAAGATAGTTTAAAATTAATTTTTCAACTTTGCATAAAACTATGTCATATATAAATCAGACTTGAAAGAGGGTTATATATTCGAACTGAAATCCACAAGGATATATCAAAATCTTGCCCACACAAAATTTGTACAAGGGGTTCTTTTCTTTTTTCAAAATTCTTTGATCAAAATGCGCAAATTAAATGAAAAAAGGTTATAAAACTACACTTTCTTGTTGTTGGAATTGACACATTTTTAAGAAATATTTAAATAAAAGTTTTTGTTAAAATCTATAAATTATTAAGAAAGAATTTGGGTGCAGTCATTTCTCTACTCATGCAATCTATCCTAACTTGTAATCTAACAAGCTCTATATGGCCTTCACGACCATCAAGATTTGATAGCAAATACATTTTTCAACAACCAATCATAAAAGAGTGCTTTAAAGCTGATTAAAGGTTAAGCTGTCTATAACACGCTCTTTGAGAAAATATTTTTCTAGAAAATTACATCGAATGATACCCCAACCAATAGAATTATATTTGGAAATAAAGAAATTTGATTCGTTATAGTGGAAATACTCATCTCTGATTGGTTAGAATACTAAGGATTATTGAGGCATTAAAAGAGAAATTTTAAAATGCGATCGACACAAAAATTATAAGACTCACTCGGAATTTTTGGATGGATATGACCAATTACTGATTTTGGTCAGTCTTTCCTTTTCCATAACAATCTTGATCCGATTAACACTCCAAACACGCTGATAAGGACCACGCCAAATACGCCAAGACCAATCAGAGTTGTCAGAATAACCAATTACTGGATCCGGAATGACAGTATAACCGATAGGGCCCAGAGAGAGCACCAGCTGTTCCGCAAACTCTACGCCCGTTCCATAGGCGTCGTCCTTATTTATTCCGTAGATCATTTTCGGGATTGGATATTCCACCTCTTCGCTGCCTTTTCGCATTTCCCGCGGACACGGACTGTCCATATAGTCATCACTCAACGGCATAATATCTCTCAGAGATCCAATTCTATTCTTGGCAATACGACAATAAATTTTGTCATTGAGATCTATAAACTTTTCAGAGCTGGGTATGTAGCCGAGAACGTTGAGACCCCTTGAATTGGTTCCCTGCCGTAGACTCTTCCATGGAAGGTGGATTACATCGGCACTCTAAGATGAAATGAAAATAATCAATAATGTCTTTAAATGAACTTAAATTGACCTATGGCGATCAATGATTATTTATTTGACCAAATCTAGAGATCGTGACTATTGAAGAATTGATCTCTTCAAGAGTTGAATGCAATCCATCAAAAAGACAGATGAAAAATAAAGATTTTCAAGTTTATCTTCGATACTCAGCCCTTAGCAAGCACACAGACACGCGAGAAAAAGATAAGCATCTTTCTTGTTCAACAAGAAGAATGGTGAAAAATGCCGAAGAGAGACTATTGATGTATTATCATATTACTTTGAATGCATGTTGGGTTGGTTACAAAGTGTTAAATTGTTACTTCTAACTGTCTAACGTCTAGCTTATAAATACTACTTTCAAAAGCATTTATGGGATTATCAATAAATTAGTTATTAACGCTCTACCCATCGAAAATGACTCTAGGGTAGATAAGAATTCCATTTGGACGAAGAAATCTTTCATTCATAAATAATACGCCATAATTTAATTTAAATAAAAACAAAGTATTTCTTTTTTCAATGAATTCTTTTCTTATTACACTACGATTCAAATACTACATACATCTTTTGTACTTGTAGTAGGGTAGAAGTTTCTCTTCTATATTTTTACACATGAATAAATCATGTCTTGCTCAGGGAAGATGGTTATAAAAAAATTGAGAGACGACGGTTAAATAAATTGTTAAAATTAGTTTACTCCATCTATAAGTAAGACTTTGAGATGTGTTGGTGGTAATTAAATTAACGTATTTTGTCTCCCAATCCCCCACCCTATTCAAAACTTAATATGAGACATGTTTCTATTTGAATGATTTTAATACTGTTTTTACATATGCCAGAAATAAGCGCCCCTCACTAATTCGATATCCTTTTAATCGAAAACTCCAAGTTCAGAGGTTAATAACTCTCAATTGAATTGCACAAGCGTATTAGATAATCCGAGGTATTGTTTTCTTTTAAAAGGAGATTATTAAGTAATAGTTGTTTTGTTCGTACGTAATCCAGGGGACTTGATCGGAGCGATGAATCATTTCGGGGATGAGTAATTTTAAGGAAAAGATTAAAAACAGGAATTAAATGCACTTTCCTGAGGTAAGAATATTTCTGATTTTCACCTCAAACGTGAAATAAAAGGGTGTAGTTTTGATTTTCTCAATGTAGGAGCTACCTGAAGGAAAATTGATTACGTTCCCCTACTATGAGTGACATTCGTAAGCTCAAAAGATATTTCTAACAATGCATTTAGTGGAAATGCAATTTTCCTCAGCGACGTAGGTGGGTATTTTATTATGACGGTTAAGTCATTCACTCCAATACAGTATCTATTTATTACTAATTAATGACAAAAGATTTTAATTAATCTCTTATTTTGATTCGAATTTAGTCTACTTTCATGATTATTCTAAGAGATTATAATACTTTAACTGTCTTGAATGAGAAAAAATCTTAGAGCTATTTTCTTATAAATCAGTTAGTTGAGTAAAAAATCAAGTGATTATTGGTTTTATCTTGCATTTCAGACACATGAAATAAGTATCAACTATTGAACGAATTATATCTGAAACTTATTGGCACAAAAAATACTGTCAATCTGGGCCTATGGTCAAAAGATGACCAGAAAATCGTTTTTAATATTTTAAATTTATAATTTCAAACTCGTACAAACCCATGGGGAGGGGTGGAAAAAGAGATGGTATACTCATGATTGAGTATTTATTGAAAAGAGGAAAAAAAAGAACGAATCGCTCAAGTGTAAGGATTTATTTGAAATAGAGTTATGCAATAATTACAATGCACACATCGACAGGAAGTATCAATTTTAGCCTCAGCATAATGAAATATAAAATGATTCTTGATTATTTTAATAATAGTAATAATTAATATCAAATTACTCTCTAGAATGAAAAATTGCAATTTTTTATTGTCCCCAAAAAGACTTTGTGATTATATGTTATCTCATATTGAATATCATATAAAAAGCTAACAGAATTCGGTGAAATGGGCGTAATTTTTCTATTTATTTTTAGACTCCCCTCTTCATTTGACCAGAATGCATAATTACACTCTCACACAATTAAAGTGATCCATAAAAGAGATCACCGTGTGTTACATAAAGTGAATGAGCAATGTGGGATTCATTGCGATCGATATCTCAAAAAGTATATTGACCAATCAAATTTGGTACTTCTATAGACGTTAGTATTTGCAAGCCAAAAATTAAGCTTATTCGATAATCCTGATCATAAAAAATGTTATTATACGTGAAAAACAACACGCTGGATGACACCATAGTTATTTCAACCAATATAGATCGCTATTCTAACTTTAATTAATCTAATTACGAAAGACACGTAAAAAATAACTTCGTCTTCTAACGCTAGCCTTAAAGTTGGTGGAAATGAAATATTCCTATCACGATTATTCTCCCAATATTGTTTTCATGAAAGTCTAGATTGAAAATTTTGAGATCAAGTTGAGATTCTAATTTTGAGATTAATATTTTAAAATTCAGAAAAAATTCAATTGAAGGGTGGGGTGGAAGTTTCATATTGCAAGTTGAATGTTTTTAAAGTGCACACTTACATTTTTTGAATACATAAATTCAAATAGAATTATAAAACCAAAGTGGAGACGCAATTAAGACATTTTTCTAGATAAAAGAAAATTATAGTGTCAAATCTTGATAAGAGATTATTCTAATTTTGCATTTTTTTAAAGAATAAAACCCCATTAATAAGAGGAGACGCATTTAGAGGCGGTTGATGGGTGTTTGAATGTTCAAAAAAATAATCTTAATAAATTACGTCCCAGCATTTTTCCAATTATAATTTCTCTTATATAATTGAACTCTGTAGCATACGCAAGTTATCAGATTGGCAATCTCAGTTTGAATACACCAGAGTGTATCCTGAAGAAGCATACAGGAGAGAGAAATGTATGATAACATTACTGTTTAGGGAGAGAGTATAGGGGCGGGGTGTAGGAATGCCACATCGAAAGATCAACCTCAATGCATTCATCATATGATTGTTTATATAAGGGAAACATTTGGTTTTCATTTAGAAAAGCTAGCAGAGAGAAACGCTTATTCAATGTTTATCGAACACATTTGTGAAAGTTGGAGAATTCCTTATCACATCTATAAATATCTATTTATTCTGAAGGATCTACTCCAAACACTACACGGAACTAATGCGGGTTCACTTTTGAGTTTTACCGGCCGATACAAGTACCCTATCTTAATGTAAAAAATTTAAATAAAAATATTGCTTGAAAATCTGGGTTTGAGTATCAAATTATAAAATAAAAATAATTTCATAAGCAAAAAACATTTTACAAATATCGAATATCTATTCAATTGGCCCATCATATACTTTAAACGTGTAACCCTTAAAGTGTCAATAACGTGTCTGAGATAAATCGTATTGGCGATCATCAAGATTATTTAGAAGAAATTTTACAAAATCTTTTATTCAAAAGACTTTTCTGGTAGCTTTATAATAAGCTTAACAAAACTTGATGGAACTCAATAAATAAGCTTCAAAATGATTTTATTGCTTGAATCGGGGTTCTTACTACTCCCATCGGGATCTTGGCCTCTGAAGCTTAACATTGAGATCGCGCTATTTCACTAATTATAAACAAAAATTCAAAAAGGATATCAGTCTATAATTTCTTTCCAAAAAAGCTTGTTATCCTTTTTTCATGTTAGCTATTCATTATGTAGTCTTTGGGATTAAATTTCGTGTTTTGGAGCTTCAGTCAATGATGGTGGAAAAGATTAACTAAAATATATTAGTTGCCAACTCGAGCTGATAATATCTAGACGTTAATTCGCACGCTCCTAGTCAGATTACGACAAGAAAAGTCATGTTTCATAATAAAAGGTGTCAGGCCTTGACTTATTTTCAGGTAAAAATTAAAATGTTGAACTTTAAACAGCCCAAACTTGCACTTGGTAAAAGGACACCTGGGTAGACAAAAAAATATCACCTGAGATGGTAATTAATTATGGGCAATATGCTGTCCACATGTCTTTTTGAGCAAGTTTTTCTTCATTAGGAATTATTTATAGCCTATAATTGTGATGATAAATTATCCTTTGGAGAAAAACCTCCCAATCCAATGGGTGTTACGTTGTTTGTTAAATGAAAAACGCATATCCCCTGACTTGTTTTCTTCAGCCTACATCAATCTGTTTCTAGATATATATATGATGCAATATACATATTTGAGTGTCTATAAAAAGACATGAATATTATTTTGTAAACAAAAATTATGATTGATACTTTGGTAAGTGGATGAGTCACTTGTGATTAAATAGGATCCTTCAAGTATGCTACCCTACAATATGTTATCTCTCTCTAATCAGACGAGTATTGATTTAAGCACAGGTTTTTTTCTTTTTGCAGAAAATCAAGATACAAATTTCATTGAAATTTTTACAAATGTAAAAAAATTCCCTCTCAAGATAAGATCTTTGATGATACATTTTTGAGTAGTCATTACCAACCAGAGGGCATGAGTGGAGGAGGAAAAAAACATTTGGTCATTAACGTTTGTGAATAAAGAGGGAAAAACCGCCCTTATTATTTCCATTTACTATTGCACAGCGCGTAGGATTAGGGAATTCCTGCATTGTACGTTATTAAGACAGTGTATTAATAATACACAAATGACAAGTGAATCAATTTCATGAAGAAAACGTAAGAATGGAATAATTCATGTTGAAAGAGACACAAAAATGCCCTCCAAATGAAGGGGCTTGTAATGTATTCTTTACTTTTAGAGACAAAAAGAGAACTACATATTCTTTCATGTCGTTAATCATTAAAACACTCAAAGTACACTAGATTAATTATTCAAGAGGGACCTTTGACTGTGTGAGATAAGTTATCTCAAATGACATGAATAAGGCTACCCAATGGACGTAGATTTTTTCTTTGATAACCAGAAATTTTTTTGAGTCAAGACTTTCTCTCAGAATTTTGGGCTAAGCATAACAGTTATGCACCTTTTTTATACTTTTCGGATGAGAATTGAGGGGTTTTCAAGACACCACAAATGCTTTTTTGATATTCACCAAATAAATTAACTATTTTTTTGCTGTTTTCGAATTTGAGAGTATAAAAAAATACAAAAGTTGATTAAATAGGCACTACAGTCATAAACAATATTCATTGATTT
The DNA here is from genome assembly GCA_000715275.1 of Gyrodactylus salaris. Taxonomy (NCBI): domain Eukaryota; kingdom Metazoa; phylum Platyhelminthes; class Monogenea; order Gyrodactylidea; family Gyrodactylidae; genus Gyrodactylus; species Gyrodactylus salaris. The sequence goes on from JJOG01002697.1 coordinate 26,788, forward strand.
TTAAAGTGATAAACAGAAGCCTTTTTATTAATATGTATCCTTAATAATAACCTATTTTTATCACAATGATTATTACATATTATGTCCTTGTTGTTTTAAGGCTACAAGGCACCGAAAAAAATATTCCCTTCAATGAATGATAGTAGAATAAGTAAAAAAGAAGAGGGCTGAGAAATCAACCGAATGAACACACCCACACTCGCCATAGAAAGAGGATATTTCTTCAACCTTTTGCCTATTGAATTGTCAATCAGAATTTAGAATATTACAATAACATGAATATTACAGAGTCTTGTTATCAACCCTTATGACCTCAGGATAAAAATTCGAATTTTTTCGAAATAGTCCGTGCAATTGGGAAAAAATGTGCCAGCTAATGACATTCATTAATTCAACTTTTTATTCGCATTTGACTATAAAAATTTATTTTTTTAGCCATGTAGATCAAATCTCAATTGTCTAAAACTGGAATTTTCCATCCTTCAGAGTTAAAACATATGTTACTGGTTGAAGTGGGGGTGATTAAGGGTGTTTTTCTCAAAATTATTTGACTCAGAATTTTTTTTCTTGATTTGCAATAACCAAAAATTTGTATTTTCGAAATCCATTGAAATTTTATTTTTTCACAATACTCTAATGAGAAAATTGTGAATGTATGACCTTTAGACCGTGCGAATTCAAGAATGGAATTACAAAAAACAAGTCACAAGGAGTAATTTCATGAGTTAAATCAAATTCAAATCTTTGGATATTAAAAATTACAGGCTTTTTGATGAGTTACAGAATTAGAAAATTTGCCCACAAATTAGCTGAAAGCTTGACCGTGGGAATATTTCTTTGTATTTCTTCTTTATTCACTTGATTGAGTGTATATTTGTTTGTGTGTACTAATCTGTGTATGGGGGACTTTGTGTGCGTTTATAGTGGGGAGATATGTTTTAAAGATGTGTATGTGATTGAGTATCCTCTTCACATTTAAGGCTTGTAAATCAAAAAATCTTGAAATCAACGTATCTTGCATATTTTAAAACCTATTTTGCTTATTCTTTTTTGATTAGTTGATGATTCAAGATAGATTATAAAAAGGGTTATAACCTATAAATCAGAAAATACTTTTGTATCTTTATAAAACTGTTTTTTTCTCAAGTAAAAAACTTGCTAAATTTATTAATTCAAGCAATGAAGCGTCCTATTTATAATTTTTATGGATTAAAAAGTAAGCATTTTATGGATTATAGTGAAAAAATTTCTACAGATTATTTGCTACCAAGTTTTTTCTATCTAGTAACTCAAATCATGTTTATAAAAATACTCGAAAAGAAGGTGAGTGAAAGTAGCATAGGAGTGACAATTTTCATCGCTACAAAGCTTCTGAACAGTAACGTACCAAAAGAGAATTGAACGAGAAGCGTTTTTATATCTGCTCAAGATTAATCCATCAATTTAATGCCAGGTCATGTCTAATGTATTTTAATGATGAATTCTCTGTTCAATTATTTCGAAAATTTCTGCCTTAATTTTCAATTAGAAATAATTAATTCGTTAATTCATTCGAATAAACGCTATGCAACAGTTGTGTACTTTTCGGTGATTAGATATTCATTTGAATTACACATGAGTTGTAACGATAATTTTCTTTCTTGTGTAAAGCATTTGGTTTTACATGAGTCAGGCAACAAAAGAAATGGCTACCCAGACGAGAATACTACTGCTAAAATGTATAAGTAAAGTAAAATTTCTTTACTAGAAACAAACGGAAACCTAAGAAATGTTTTTTTTTAAAGATTCTTGTCTATAAAGTAGAAAAATGTAAGCTTATCTCGCATCCTCATCACTAGGTGAAGTTTTCCCCGAGATTAAGCTATTCCTAGCTTACAAATAATCAATGGAAAATTATTCTAAAAATCAAGAAAAATACATACTTCTTTGAAAAGAAGGGTTATTTATCTAGAAACAGACGACAACAAAAGAAACTAGATCACTATCAACTGGAGATTTATGGCTCAAGTTCGAAATTGATTCCTTCCCCCATCCCAAAGAGGGGAGATTGGATGAGCAATACAGCTTTGTGAAGGGGGGTATTAATTTCAATTTGATAAAATGGAAAAACACAAAACAAACTTTTATGACTAATACAAGCTGTGTGTTTCTTTTCATTGAAGAATATTAATAGTAAAAACTCTGACAACTTAACAAATTCATTCAAATAATTTTGTTCTACTAAAGGTAAAAAGTAGAATGAAATTTTCTTTGCTGTTTTTTTTATTCATTGCGAATAGAGGGTATCTATTCTACATAAATAAAGAAGGGTTACATTCTTTTTATTCTTCATATTTTTGCTGTTCTATTGAACTGTACAAACAATGATTTTATTACGGTATTTATACCTGTATGACATTTGACATATACACTAAATCTTTTATTTACCAAGATACTTTATATATTTTCTAGAGAAAATCAATTAACTTTAAAAGTAAAATAAAAATGTGTACACTCTTTCCATGGAAGCCCAAAGAGTTATGGACTTGAAGTAACAATCGCGAGGAATTATTTTTCAAAATCAAAAAAAAATCATAATTGAGATCAATAAAACATATGACAATTAATGTAACCTCAAATTTTGTTTCAAACAAAGAGGACTTGGGAAAAGTTTTTTTTTCACTAATATCGTCGGCAAGTTCAAATAACAGTGCTCCTAATGCATTAGTAGTCCAATGAAACCTGATTCATTCGTGATAATAAAATCAATAGAAGTCTTTTGTATTTCTCAACTGAGAGGGTTTTATCTACGAAGTAGAAATAGAAAAAAAACGTAAAGCATTTTTTTTCACTCTGCGAGACTTCTTAATTACAAATGATGTACTACACAAAATATCTGCAATTTATGGTGAGTAATACCATTTAGTGAGATGAAGAAGTATTACTCAACGCCAATATTTTGATCATAATTCTCATGTCTTGAAAAGTGTAATTTATCGCTATTTATTAGAACAAGAGCTATAAAAATTTGCATATTTTACGAAATACAATAATACATAAATTGTCCATTTTTTGCGATTATAAAATTTGTGATTTTTCTCCCAAAACCTTCTTCACATTGACAAATTGAGGAATGGACATTTTTTCTCTAAAACCCCTCTTATGGTCGAAAAGTGGCAAGAACAGATGGGCAATTTTTTGTACTTAAAGCCTTATAATGTACTTCAAGTTAAAGTTGATTTTGTCATGAGAGAAACAAGAGGATTTAGACAAAAGGATTTTCTCAATTTTTGGCAACAAGAGGAAGCCATTGAACAAAGAGAAGCATGTCTTTTGTTCGTACACTGTGTGCACGCTAATGGCCTTACGACCTGTGTAGGCAAACACACATTGAGAGATTGACATAGATGTTATGTCATCTAGAGAATTAAAAGATTTTTATCATCTACGGCCTATTCGGCTCCAGTAAGCAAACACAAGACCCCTCCCCCCTACTTCATTTGTACGTAGCCTTTAGTGTTTACTCTCGCTAGAGTTGTGTGTGTTAAGAAGACAAAAAGAGGCTCTTATCTGATTTTGGTGATGGCATGCTTTATTTATTTTGAACAGAGAAGAAGCCTTTTGTTTTAAGCCACGAGGCCGATAGGAACCGAAAATCCCTCATATCCCACGTGTGTTTTCTCAGAGTAATGTTTTGTACAGATTTCGTAATTTGTCATCTTTGTTAGGTTTTGTTAAGTCTTAACTAATTTAAAACGCTAAACATTTTTTCTCTAGCCATCAAAGGACTATCATTAAAGAATTGAATTGACTACATTTCGATAGTAATCGTTTTATAGAAAAAAGGTCTGATTTGCCACATTTTCTCATCTAATAATCTTTTCAAGAAACAAACTTAACTCAAAAATAGTATACAGAGAAAAACTATCAGAATTAGAATTTTGAGTCGAAATAAACATGTCTAGGAATAGTTCTTGACATTTTCAAGTTATTAATGAAAAATCTACATTCAGAAGGATTGACAAACTATTCGCCTCAGAATTACTACTTGTCATGCCACTATAGGGACCCCTTGTTAGTAGTATCATTAAGGGGATTAAAGAACACGTCTAAAAAGTTTACCCAGTATTTAAATTGTAAAACACTACGAAGAAAAAGTTGAATATATATTCAGAAGAATAAATCTATGTTTTTTTTGATCTCAAACTTTTAATCTCAAAAGAATGTTATTATTCTGTGCTGAATCCAAGAATTTTCTTCTGATATCCTAGAACTCAGTCCAGGAGGGTTAAGAAGTTAGAAGGAGTGGAAAGGGGAGGTTTCTCATTGGTCAATTTAAACTTGAAACATTTATTAAGAAGAATTATAAGGCCTTCATTTTATGGAAAATGGACTCACTTGAAATTGTGTGAAAATGTACATTGAATCGGGCCGTGAGGTTAATCTTGGAGTATCAAAGATTATCTTCTCCTCTTGGTAGACATCAGAGTTGGCCATGATTTTCACATTCGTCAGAATAATCTCTTTCCTGCGATACCCAAGCTTTTTCGATAATTTCAGATTGATTTCAAGTTGTAGAATTTCCGGCGTTATGTTTCTAGCGAAATAAAAATTACCATTATTTCTTAGCTCTTAACGACCCTTTGCGCCAAAATACCCCACCCCCTTCTAGATTAGATAAACTACTCATGAGTAGTCACATAATAACACTTGAAAGAGGTGTGCAAAGAAACGGAGGGGAGGGATAAACTCAAACTTTTTATTGTAACTCTTTGACAGATTGCTTTTCCCTTCATACATAAATCTAGAGTTATACTTTTATTGGGTTTATGAAAAATAATACATTTTAATTTATGACCTGATTGCATTTCTGTTATTAATATCGAGGCATTTGCTCTCTTATGTTGCCACTTTATGCTGTACATTGAATCGTCATGAAAAATGTTGGATGCAGAAAAAAAGAAGATTAATTTTATTCTGTGTATACTCAAGTGGGCAGAGTCTAAGAATGAGAAAAAAAAGTTGACCTGTCAACGATATTACAAGTACAATGGGGAAAAAATTCATTCCTGCCCCCCTAAATAAGAAACACTTATTCCCACTTTTGAGGGTTAATGAAGAGATGGGTAGAAAAAGTCGAAAAGTCTGTTGTGGTTTTGTTTATGAGAAAATATATCAGACTTTTTTGGCGTAAATTCTCTAAGATTGGTGAGAAAATATGGCTGACCGACATTTAACTCAGTTAAAAAATATTTTCTAAGAAATATTCCAAGAAAAAATATATTTTTGGAACATTGAAAATTTACACAAAAAATTAAAATTTCCATACTGTAACAATTAATTCACATTTTTAAGAGGAAAAGAAACGAATAGAAATTATTTTAAACGTTTTCTCCAGGAATTAAAAATTGCAAAAGGTTTTGAAAAGTCGTAATTTTTTCAAAGTACCTAGAAACTTTAAAATTAATTTTTTCTTGAATAGAATTACATAAGAAAGAGAAAAAGATTATATTTGGTGAATTTCTATAAAAAGCCCTTGGACGTTTTCTTCAATTCAAATTCTCCTTGGCGCTCAAATTTCAAGACTAGTTTTTTCTGCTCGATTTTTTGAATTAAAGTCATTTTCATGATTTCTCTGTTTAGTCTGTATTTTCACTGTTTAGAGGGTTGTTAGATCAGACTAATAAAATTGAATTTGTATTTTGCTTTCAATGTGAGAATACATCAAATTTTGCTTCTCTTTTACACTGGAATATATTGATTTTTAGAGAGAAAACAAAAAGGCATACAATAATTACTATTTGACATCAGGTGTATCCAGTAGAAAAGAGAAAATGGCATAAAATTATCATTAGCGAAAGAAAAAAACTTTTTTAGACTGGCTACATGAAGAGTTGAAAAACAAAAAATTCTCTCAGTTTTTATTAAAGACAACAATACAAAATGCTTTAATAAACAAATCAAACTAAATTCTCTTCAGAGGCTCTCTCTCTCTCATACAATAAGCAAGTGTACTTATTATTCACTCTGGATATACTTGTTCTAACCCTTTTCGTGTTGCTTATCTTGGTATATTTCTCTAGAGAAACATGAATTTGACATTTTAACAAGAAAAAGGAAAACTTTTATTCAATGTAGGTCTTGATAATTGCTGTATTAGGTTGTTGAGTTTCCAAGGCCCCTATTCTCGTCTGTCGGAAACCTCTAATTTTCACCTATTCATTCAGCTTGGGATAAGGCAATCAAAAATTATTTCATCTCTTCTTGCCTTAATAATAGTACACAATGATGTATGTAATCCAATTTTACTAAAAGGATATTTATTCCATTGGAAATAATCTATCTTGAGGAGGAAAATGAAGAGAGATCGGCAGGGAAATGAGCAAAGAAATTGATCTATAAGTGGGGATTAGTGACTGTAATAGATTATCGTTTTTTTTCTTATTCATCTCAGAATTTTTTATATGATAAATCTACATTTTATTTTTCAATCAAATTTAGTAGAGTGAAGGAAGAATAAATTTGAATGAAACTTTGCGTATTAACTATACTTAATTTTTGAGAAGACATAAAGTTTGATGGCGTAGAGTGTTACAACTTTTAGTAGGGCGGAGGGTTACTAACAAAAAAAGATGACCATGGCAACTAATTGTCAAGGAATCCAACAGTGAATGAAAACAAACGCTTAAGTAATCATGACTGTCTCCATTCAACATGGAAATAAATTTCGAAAAATAATATCATCCCTCTTTTTCACATCCCCCCCTCCTCACTTCTTTTTTTCAGAGTGTGAGATCGTAAAATAATCATTCATACCTTTGTGTAAATATAAACTCTAAATGAGTCATTGACATTTGTGGGTAGAAAGGATTTTAGAGTGTGGGAATTATTTTAGAAATGCCTTCCCATTTAATTGGACTACAAAAATATGGTTTCATCGAACACATGTTTCCAAAATGTGATTAGATCGAATGATAGAAATCGTGTTATTTTTAAACTCACTCGATAATCTTTCGATTGATTTTGAATGTGTACGCATTGTGGGCAACGTTCTTTACATCAAATGTCCACTGTTTTACTTCTGATGTGAACGACTTGATATAATCGACCTGGTCTGGAAGATTCATTCTGTAAAAAGGTGAATTTTTTGATCTTTTCTGATAAAATGACACTTTTAGTTTTTGTAAATCTGTAAAAACTTATTCCCCAACCGGAAACTTATTACATGCTAGTTTGAAGAATTATATCAATTGGATAGATAGGGGAAATCTCAAAAATGTTAAGCACAAGTGTACTCTTATCATTCATTGCTTCGAGAAGTACTTTGCTGCATTCGTTAAGCTTTATTCTTCTCAAGAGTCATGAAAAAAAAATAGATTTTCTACTTTTGGTATCTTGAATTCATTTCGCAACAAAACTCACTCAAAGTAGACTGTTTGAATTTGTTCATTAAGATTGAAGAATATGGAAAATTCTTCAGTAATTGCGACATTTTGAATCTTGAGTAAGGTGGATTTGCCTAGTCTTTTCTCCAAGTACTGTGAAGAGTTTATTTGATAAATTGACGAGAGATTCCCCGTTTTGTAAATTAGGGAATTTGTAATATCCACAAGTTTTCGCTGATTGGTGGCATTATAAGCTTCCACTTGATAGTTCATATGCAATGAAATGTACTCGGACCCTATCAGCATTGACGAGGGGTCTGGATAGACCTTTGAGACACATCGTTTGTCATATTTTCTATAGATTTAAGTTAAAATATGAATGTTTAAGAATGCTTTTATATTGCAAAGGGCTTACCCGATCGTGCAATTGGATTTGGTGATAATATTACTCTGGTAATAGAGTTTGAAGTAGCAGACCAACTCTAAAGAATCCCAGGGAAGAGTCAATCCATTTTCATTGATTGAGCAGAGAACATAAATCGAATCTCCGCGATGAATGACGTGTGAATTGAGGGTTATATCAATACTTGCGAGATTGATTGAGTGGTTCTTACGAAATCCACCCATAGTTGATACAATATTGTGAATGTCATTTGGTTGAATGATGTAAAATGTTTTATTCTGCTCATTACTGCTGTCAAAGCGTGAAAATGCGGCATTAGTTGGATAACTCGATAGGTCCGAATGTATACCGGTTAGGAGATTTAGTGAATATTGTAGAAATAATATGATCAAAATCATAATATTGTCATTCCCTTCATAACATTTTCAAATCACTGCGCTTTTCTCTGAATCATAAGTCGTACAAAGTAAAACAAAAATACACAATTAACAAGGAGGAAATTGTTTTACAACATTCAATTTACAAATTTATAAAAGCATGATGAGCCAAGATTTTCAAGAATTCAACCTTGACTCACGCATATTAGCCGTAAATTAATTTTATATAACTCTTAGGCAATCGGTAAAATAGGTTGGTCGCAGCCCACTAAAATTCAAACCTCTGTCATTCCTCTGGTTTTGGAGAGTAAAAATATCATAATCCAAGGACGAACAGGGTCCGGAAAGACCGGTGCCTATGCAATCCCTCTTCTTCATAGACTTCTCATTGAGAAGGACGTAAGAAAATGTTTAACTAACTCGATTTAGAGTCAACGCTTTCAAAAAACATCAATGATTATTCTAACACCATCGAAGGAGCTCTGCCAGCAAACTCTAAATGTCATTCAGTCTTTGACCATGTTCTGTGACAACTCAATAAGGTCTATTAACATTGCTGTTTATAATGATGAAAATCAACTCAAGTGAGTCAAAGAATTAAAAAAAACTTGTAAAAAATCATCTTAAATTGTCTAAACTGAAATTTCCACAATTTTTTTTACAGAATTTCTGTTGAAAAACTTTGACGCTCCATATTGTTGCTATAATTTCAGTTTGACAGCCAATACTATAGAGCAAATTTAATGACCTTATTTCAAATTCAGATTTGAACGAGAGAACGTTGGCATAAGCTTTAGGCATGATAAAACAAGTTTAAGCTGCTATTTGAGGTCGCTTAGAGAGACACCACAGGCATTACGAAAAAATATTTTTCAAAAACTTATAATAATCTTAAATTTGTTGAACAATCCCATTTTTCTACTCAAATAGAGTTAATTTATTCTCAAATCAATCATGCAGCAACTCATAGATAGTCATGTTTTTTTTCTGTTATTCATCAGGCTTTCAATGTAAAATTGTTAGTACGAGATTAAAATAATTCACAAAAAGTTAATAAATTTTTAACAAAATAATACTTTCAACTTTTGGGCCCGGGGTCCTAAGACAAATTTGAGCACATTTTTGTGTTAACCTCACAGTAAAAAAGGTAATAGTACTTTGTGTAGCCCCAATTATCAGCCATATAATCCAGACAATATATCTAATGAATGAATTTCTAGGACCCTTTTATCTGAAAAGCCTGACATAATCATTGCAACCCCTTCACGTCTCTTGAAGGCTTTCCAGAATAACTGCCTAACAAACAAGGATATTGAAAAGATAGTGATAGACGAGTCGGATCTAATGACTACATTTGGCTACATCAAAGACATGAAAGCCATTGCAGTCGGCATTCCTAAAAATGTCCAATATGTCCTCTTATCTGCGACGTCGGATGAATCTGTCCGAGACCTGCGCAAGATCTTTGTCAAGAACGTCGAATGGACCAAAATAGAAATGGAGGAAGACTCTTATCTACCCGACTCCACGCAGTTGTCCCAATACTTTGTACGCGCTGAAGAGGATGATAAATTCGTCATTATCGTCACTATGCTCAAGTTGCGTCTTGTTAAAGGAAAGACGATCGTCTTTACCAACTCCATCGATCGTTGCTACAAGATTCGGCTGTTCCTCGAGGAGTTTGGCATTCGGTCGGCCTTGTTGAACTCGGAGCTGCCCGCCAGTTGTAGGATTCATGCGATTGAGCAATTCAACCAGGGCTTTTATGACTACCTCATCTGCACCGACGATTCCCACGAGCAGACTACCAAGTGAGTATGAAATAGTATGAATGGCATTTTTGTAAACTTCTTTTTGTCATGCAGACACCTTAAACACCTAGTTTTCTAATGTTACAGCAGGGGTTCTCTAAAACTATACAAGATTTTTAAGAAATTATTTCTCCCTATGATATTAAACCACGAGAATGTTTGAATAGTTTCAAATAAATGTGAAATGTGGTCAATTTTTTGAATTATTCGGATCCCCAAGAACTTTATATACCCGCTTAATATGGTACCTGTACTCCTTGAGATAATCTGTCCCCCGAATATACCGAAAGCTTGTAGTGCCGACTCTTTACCTAAGAAACACCACTTAACAATTAATCGTATTTTTAAATGAGAATTCGAAAAGGAAATATCAAGCAAATAATACCATTTTAAACTGCATTATTTTTTTACTTCGTAAGTTGTCAAAACGAGCATAGCGATGTTAAATTTAATGTAGGGTCTTATGAGTTAAAAAAAGTCCCATGAAGAAAAACTAATCACACCGAGATAAAAAAAGAAGTGTATACTTGATAGTAATACCATACCAATTTTTTATATATTATAACCATCAAGCTAGTACTGGTAGGTAAAACGGAGTTCCTTTATCTCATTAATACTTGCTTTAAATAATTTTAAAATCAAGTTTGTCGGAAAATAACTGTTTATGCTTTTAAGAACTGAAAAGGTGGAATATGGCGTCTCTCGCGGCATCGACTTCCAACTGGTCAGCAACATAATCAATTTTGACTTTCCTCTTAACCCAAAGACCTACATTCATCGGGTGGGACGCACTGCGAGGGCAGATCAATTCGGAACTTCAATTTCCTTTGTGAGTCATACTGACGACGAAGTGCTGGCCGTTACAGAGAATTTTCTCAAGAAAAATCCCGATTCTAATGGTAAGTGTTGTTTAAAGTAAATAAATTGACAGGATAATCTTGAGGTTGAAAAATCTATTCAGCATCCCTCTCTAGCATGAGGAATTTTCTTAAAAATGTCTAGGTAATAAATCTAAACCTCGTAATCTATCTTGTTTTGTAAATTAAAATCCATGAAAAGATATAAAAGTTCCCTTTTATACCGTTTGCTGCAAAATTTTTGGTTTTTAAATCTTTACATTATTTTTTATTATAGATTATACGGCAAGCTTCCACCTGACGAATTTGAACCCTTGATTTTTTTCGATTTTAGTGTAATTCTTCATTTTTATAATTATTATTACATGCAGACTTCAAAGGCTTTGGATCATTGTCTTGTACGAATGTCCAATCCCTCTCGAGCTGTAGATCTTGAGCCGAATGGATGAGGTTTTCTTACAGAACAGGAAATTAAATGTTCTTTTTAGCACATTTTCATAATTTAATTCATCTCTCTACATCAGATGTCTTCCGGCAATATTTATTCAACAAAGACGAAGTCGATGGATTCAGATACCGTGCCCTTGTAAGTTGCATGTGGGTTGTCGTTAATTTAAAAGTCCAGTTAATCTACAAGTTGAGCGTTCGTTATTTAGATTTGAAGCCTATTCTCTCCCACCACGAATGACTAATTAGAGATACGAAATAATTCAGTTAATCCTTTTCTTTTTGTGACAAAACTTGATGGATTTGAAAATTAATTACTCCGTTAGAAAAATCAAATATCTCTCTGTACTGATCCATACTATCAGTTCAAGTGTGAATAAAATGGCTTTTCCAAGTTTAAAAAATTTGAAAAACTTGGGTAGCAACTAATTTTAAAACTGATCTCGGATCTGAGTGATGTTTCTTGAGTGAAAGATAATCTTATTTTTTTGTTGGTGCTAATTTAAAATAAAATTTAATTTGAAAAAACTGCCAACTTTTAACTAAATTGTTTTACAAAAAATTTATTCAGCCCAACATCTCAAGTTTCAGTCCGAAATTCGTCTAATTTTCTTGCTTATCCAAGGAAGATCGTCTCTCACCAAATTTTCAAATCGTAGAATTTATTCCTGGGGAACACTTCATAATTTCACTACGATTTTTGATTAGTTCAAAAGATTTCTTTTGTTCAATTCTGATTAGTAGAGTTCACAATTATATCCATAAAATGTAATTTCTCATTCTTTCAAAAGGAGAAATTAATGAATATTAAAATAAATCATAATAAGAGTCTTCTAGGAATATAATTGGGAAAAAATCTAATCGAAATATATTTTTGTCAAAAAGTACACCCCAAAAACTAAAGTAGATCGCTTTTATTTTCTATCAGTTTACTAGAATTGCTTTTCTACTTCCGCGTAAACAAGGGTTCTTTTATAATATGTGTCTTTTTCTGTGTTTAGGATGTCAAGAAAAAGATTACTCGTAAGATGATTCGTGACGTTCGCCTAAAGGAGATCAAAATGGAGATTCTCAACTCTGAGCAACTCAAAGCCTACTTCAACAGTCACATTGACGACTACAACTCTCTGAGACATGATAAAGTCATCAACAAAATCTCCTATGGTCATCTCAAAGATATTCCCGATTACCTGGGTGAGTACTGTCATTGAAAGTGCAGCAAGAGTCCACATTTTTTTATTCTATAAATTTATGGCTTTCAAAAAAACATCTCAGACTACGCAGTTTAGAATAAGAAATAAGCACTACTCATTAGTAAAAAATCGTCTGTTGAATTACTTTGCATTTCATATTTTTCATAAGTAAAATTCAAGGCGGCCTCTGAATACAAGAATAATCTTTTTATTGCCTTTATTAAAGGTAGTGCACATGTTGCTGACCTGAGTGATTACTTTCATAATTTTTGATCATCGAATTCCCATTTTTTATTATAAGCATTACTCCCAAATTCTCTTGAGAAATAAGGAGGAAGACCAAAAAAATATTGTATATCCATTCAAGCAAGCTTATTGTGTTCAAGAAAAAAGAATTCTACATAATCTGCATTTTTGATTCTTCTCACAGTGGAACTAGAAACTTTTTAGAGGCTCAATAAATCGTAACAAAATTATGATTACTACCACATTTTGCTTCTTTCGTGTTCCCCAAGAATCAATACTGCTTTGGAAATTCCCACAAAGATTTTTTTCCTCGGATGCACTTGGAAGTAAGTGTTTTGATGCTGAAATCTTACAACATTATTCGATGAAATAATCTTCATGTTGGGAAATTTTAGTTGATTGAAAAAATTTGCATCAAGATTAAAATATATTTTTTTTCTGAAATATGCATGGATTTTATTAAAGATTCACTGAAGGTTTATTTTAACTTTATCAGCGACTTTCAGTGGATTGATTCTCATCCAAATAATACCTTGCTAAAGAATTCCTAATTTTCTGTGCGTAACTAGGTAGAAATTCACGATTCGTGTCTCATGTAGAGAGCTTATACTCATCAAGAACTGATTTAATTTGTATTTGGCTGGGCCTAGATCTTTATTCAACCCTCCTAGCCCAAAAATATAATTTTTCCAGCTTCTCTATTTGTCATAATTAATTTTGATCTAGCTTGAAGGGTTGTAGAACATTTTGAATATTCTTAGTCCTTAGAATTTTCGAAAATGATCATGTTAATTTACTAAAGTTTGTGGCAGCGGAACTCGATTTCCTATCTAATTTGTACTTTGAGTTAGATAAGAAAGATCATAGAAATAGAATTGACTCCAATCTGAACGGAAGTATGAGTTTATTCAATTATCCTGCCTTGTCTTTTCCTCATTTATTAAATCATATGTTTTCTTATAGAAAGAGCATCAAAAGTCTTGAAAATAATCTTTTAGTAAGGAATATCCTACTTTTAAACTCAATTAATTTAGAATAGAAAAACTTGAAACTTCTGAAAAGGCAAGACATTTTACGAAAAAAGGCTTTAACATTTTGTAAAAAAAGTATTTTTATTGCCAAAAATAATTGCATATTTTTTCAAATTTTCATCACTGACATTTTTCCGATCGTTCAAAAAGTAATTCATACGTCAAAATCTCTGTTCTTTTTTCTCCGTTGGGTAGGCACAAAAGAGCTCAATAAACCAACTCTGAATAAAGCGAAAAGATTGATCAGAAAGGGAAATTGTTCAATTCAGCAAGTAATAATTGAGATTGAATTGGATATTTTTTCAAGAACACTTCGAAATCATCTTCAAAACAGAGCATAAGACGAATGGACTTGATTGGGCTAGAGGACAGTTGTAAACTCAATCAACTGGAGTAGAATAATTTTTGCAGTGATGAAAAGAAATTCTTGATGGACCCAGGGTCCAAAAGATGAAATGCATTATTCTGATGTTGTACAATAGGGTAGTTTCTTTGCACATCATTAAAGATGGAAATGAGGGACTCCCAATCGACGGAATAATAATAGTTGTAACAATGGATTTTTTGGACAAGACGTTTCGGGACTGGTTGGATCATTCCCTTCTTCAGTTGTCTTTAAAAGTTGAAAAGTCAAAAGAGCAGCATTCACATCATTGGGTTCCGTCGATGAATCACCCTCGCTCTTCGCACTAAATATATATCGTCTACCCCATTCTCTCATTGGTCAATCTCTCTCAAGTTCATCCACCACTCTACTTTACAGGACTCAAAAAACCAATCTACTCCATTTTAATTTTTCCATAACAACTAAAAGTTTTTCTAGACCGTTAAGTTTTATTAAGAGACAGAACACATATTTACCTAATATTTGTCAAGAAAATATAAAAAAGTGTAAAAAAATTGAAAAAAAAATTAAATTAAAAAATTAAAATGAAGTGAATATTATTTTATCACAGACTTCGGTAATGTTATAAGTTATGAACCGATAAACAGACCATCCTCTATTAGTCATTACCGTACTAATTGATAAGATTACCAGTTTGTTCTACTATTTTATTTTTATATCTATCATAGAGAATTAACCATTTATCATCAAGCGTTAGTTCACCAATATTTCCATTAAAGGTTTTATTGGTACCAATTTCAAATGCCTCTAGGATTGTCCTCTTATAATAATTTTGTTCCATTTTTATTAC
>JJOG01002699.1:0-30218 GCA_000715275.1 Gyrodactylus salaris
TCATTTTTATGACACCTTTACCATGTATCAAAAATATGAAATCGTAATCATTTATGTAATAAAATTTATAGAAAAGGCATTATCTTGACCTTTTGTATTAAATGAATGGGGGTAGGAGGTGATACATTGAATTAGCGAGAAACTCATTTTCTCGGGTCTACATGTTAAATTTAAACGATTTCTATTGGTTATTTAAATTTCAAAACCATATAATAACAGGATTTTTCTCGATGTTCGGCAAGGTACAGCCATGGCAACACATAGACCGAATAGTCCATTTCTAAAATCGTACCCTCACCCCTTAGAAGAGAATTGATCACATTCTCTTGAATTTGAAAACTAAATAGATCGAAAGACAAAAAGCCATCTTTGGAAAGTTGGGCTACTATGGTAATTAATTTCTATCAAGGATTTTTCATAGAGAACTGTCGTCTTATTGTAAAATCTATTTTTACGAATCTATTTTTATAAAAGACCTGATCTGATTAAATTAATTGGGCTTAATCAAAAATTTTCAACTATAATTAAGGAAAAGCCGCGAGATTTAAATTACATTCAAATCTGATATCAACGTGGATACCCTCCAAATAGTAATATAGAAAAGCTTGTTTGGCCAAGTTTTGAATAGCTCTAAAATAATTTTACTTCAGATTTTGAGATGTGTTGGAGATTAAAATAAGAAAAAACATTTTCCAAAAATTAAGTCTACAGTTAATAATCAAAAACAGGTAAACTATGCACTCATGTGTCCTTTCATTTCAAGCCTTTGAAAACAAAAGAGATTTTTCCAATGTTAATTTTGTTAACGTCTTTTGTTGCTCGGTGTATTTTTTAAACAAATAGGGGCGTCAAGATCAAATGAATTACAGATCGTCCCAAATGAAAAGACGAAAGTAATAAAAGGGAAATTGGATATAGAACATGAAATATGGATTAATAAATATCAATACCCTTTGATCCTTCCCCAATTAAGTATGCAAGCTAAACTCCTTTAATGTAAACAGAAAAAGGTGGATCATAGCCTACCTGGCTGCTTATTATACAAGCCCCGGAGGGACTGACCAAGAAATCTTCGCGATTTTATAAAACGATTGATTTTTCTCTGAGATTTAGAAAATTCCTAGACTTGTTTTTCAAGTTTTGAAGAGAACCTGAAATAATTTTACATAAAAATGATTATTGGCATAAACTCGTGAACATAATTTTTCGATCAAATAAAACTTCGCTCAGATCTGATAGAAATTTCACAAATTGGAGCATTTTTAAAATTAGTTAGATCATATTTTTCAAATTTGAATTGATAAAATATTAAAAATTTGGACAAATACAGATTGAGATCAAAAGTGACTGCAAAATAAACATCTAGATGTTTAAACCTTGGTCAAATATTGAGAGATGGTTCTCTTTATTGAAAAATATATATCAACGGAAATTTCTCAGATTAGAGGTTAGAGTAATTTACAGGTCATTCGTTCCAAAAGTTTTTTTTTGAAACCATGGTTTAACAAGGCCAATGAGAATCATGCACACATGTTGATACCAAGCTCTCCAAATGAGCAATATTGAAAATTAATCAGGTTACCAAATCTTCTGGGTAAATGACCTTTAATTTTTCGATAAATCTTTTGGAAACTTAATAAAGAACTATTCTCAACTTTTAATCTTTTGAATGCTAACAGAAGATTTTAGGAGCATTTTTGATGCTCTAGTAATGACTTGGGGATTATTCACAAGAATCAGAGGAACATGCTGAAATGAATGGCCTAAGAGATTACACTATAAATAAAAGATAATCAAGATGCAATTTCCATCGAGAATTACCTGGGCATGATAATTAATTTGGATTATTACTAATAAGATATTCAATTCACAAAATCTTATCGAGAGAGGGAGGGGATGCTTACCTCTGATTACTTGTCCAGGGGATGGTGACTGATTTAGTGAGCTGTAATTTGCTTTTTTGCACAAGCTTCGACCGCTTCCTTGTGACATTGCGAATGAAGAATATCAAAAAGACGTTGAACAAACACAATAGTATGAGGGGTATCACGAAATTGGTGAAGAACATGACCATTTCGTAGTTTTGAAAGCGCCCCGACTTGCCAAAGTCTGTGTATTTAATGCTAGACTTACTGCCATTGCTAACAATGTGAAGGTTCATCAGTCGGGGAATGTTAACGAGTAGGCATAATGTTGTTATCCCGGCCATGACCATGAATGCTTTGCACTCCTCTCGCCTGGGTATGCCGAGACGACCGGATAAACCAGTGATGTTCTTCATTGTCAAGTATCTTTCTACTGATAGAACCTGCAAAATTTTATTTTTAATAATTTGAAATCATGATAAATTTTATACAATTTATTTATGATGCTGGGTCTTGATTAAATCTCTCGATAATGAAGAATCAAAACTTGAAGTTTAGAATGTAAAAAGATGCCAATTCATTCAAAAGAAAAAAAACAATTTTCTCGATTTTTAAGATACTTAGAGTGATCACGATCATGATTCAGATCAAGAAGAGAGATTATCCTCCAATAAAACCCCGATTAAAACCATTTAATTTCTATTTAGCTGGCATTTTAGGCCAATAAATCTACACATTACTTTATGATTTTAATAAATGGGCCTTCATCGACTAAAATGATGTGTCGCATACGTTTTTATAAGAATCTCATGGGTAGAAGCCAAATCGAAAAATAGATTCTAACCTGTACTCAAAAAATGTCACTGAGATTAAATTATGATTCCTTATATACCGAGGATTGAAAAAGTTAGTACACCTTAGAACACCTTATCATGAACAGATGTGGCAAGTGAAACCTTTTATATATGAAAACTGGGAGGTGGCATTAGCCAATTAAATCATTCCATACATCATGTATTGTCTTTGTGTATGGGAAAAATCCAATAATTTAATAACCATACTTGAGAGAAAAATATTAATTTTAGTCATTTTAGACAAAAATTAGATAATTTCATAAAAAAAAATAGAAATCTTGCCCGGTATAGACTTCGGCTTGGAGGGTTTAGATACATATGGTCGCCATGTCTTACAAAAGATTATTCCATAACCAAAGTACTTTTTCAAGACCATATAATCTAACCTGCAAACCACATACAGTAAATACAGTACTAACTTGACAAGAATAAGGAAATCAAAAATCATCGGAGTATTAACCACAGTTGAGGAAGATAATCTTTCTATAAGCAACCTCGCTTTAATGTCTATGATATAATTCTTATAAAAGAAGCAAGTTATTTTCTCAGTCTCCCCAACTTGGTCATACATTTTATCAAGTAGTGGACTGAAATGTCTATCCATCTAAAGGTATAATTATCATCTAACATGTGTAGAGTGATTTCTTCCTTTGATTAGCATAAAATGATTATTATCAGATGCAATTGTGCGAAATTGGACAGATTCACTATGTAATTTGCAAATTTTCCAGACAGGAAATATAATATTCATCAATTTTGTATATTAAATTAACAATGCTTTCAGTTTTATGCGTGCAATAATGTAGAACATATCATAGCTGGGAGGATTAATTAAAGAACGCAATTAAACTCTCAATTTTAAGCATTCAACTTGCCAGATGTATACTAGAATGGATGTCGCATAAGGATTACCCGCTATTTTCAAGTTTTCAATATTTTGAAGTCAACCAACTCTTCCTTTCTTGGTGTCCTTTAGTCCTAGAATTGAGCTTTAAACCTAGTTTACTCATCTCGGGGATGGCCTTGGTGAGAGGCGAGTCAAGTCAGTAATTGCGCTAGTCAACCATTTTAAACTATTTTTCCTATTTAACCCTCTAAGTCCCAAGATGAATTTCTCTTTCATTTTCACTCTATATTAATATTTTGGATTATATTGATCATAATGAAAACTAAAATTTTTTATCTTTGCTCAAAAACCCTGTCCTATATATAGGACAGCTGGGACAGAATGGCATTGTATGAAAAGGGATAAGAAAAATAATGCTTCTCTGATTACTTGCCCCTTTTTGATTTACTTGAACATATCTATTTCAAAAAGACATTTTTATTTGTTAATTTTTTACATTCAAATGTATTTATGAAGAGGGGGAAGCATTCTAATACATGAAAACCTTTATCACACTGCTTGCGGTCAAAGGAGGCCAATGAGAACGCTTGGTCGATCAGAGTGGTTTATTATTCTATGGGCGTAGAATTGCCTGCACTTCTACGCTTTGTCCCACGTGTACTATATATAGGACATGAGTTCTAGAGTGTATAAATCCTAAAATAAACAATTTTTTGGTAAAAAAAAAATATTCGTATGGTAATTTTTCTAATTCTTTTCATCTCTAATTTTTCTTTCATTTTAATTAAAGGCATCCTATACAAATCGGTGTTTTAAAATATCTAAAAACGAGTACTTCATGGTTATTTCTTTTATAGAATTCAGAATGTATGTTTAAGAACTTTTCAGCTATACTCATATTGTAGCTTGTTCATCGATAGTCATATTTTCGAAAAAAATTAAGTAAAAAAATGTTTTTAAACAAAATTACAGGAGAAAAACCCCGTGTCCTATATATAGGACACCTGGGACTTAATTACCTGGGGTTAACAAGTAAAGGAAATACATTGAGGGTTGAGACTAGCATAAATCAAGATTCAGAGTGCGTTCAATAGAAGAGTAATAATTTAATTTTTACACAATTGAAGGGGATGAAGAGTTTGAAAAAATTATATTGATGAAATAAATATTCTTCAATTTAGATTTCAATCTGATTTCGAACTCAATTTATCCGAAACTCATTCATCCGAACATCGAAAGAATCAACATTTCTTGTCAACCCTCCTAGGCCCAAGCATAGAAAAACATTAAATTTCGAAAAGTGTGTTGCAGATTGATTAGTAAGGCAAATTTAGAAGACGTAATTAAAATTCTTCAAAAAATTTTCAACTTGGCACATAATTCAATGAACAATCTACAAAAATTGAACAATTTCGAATGTGAATTAGAAAAGTTATAGCAGTTTCTAGATTAAATAAAATTGAAAATTATCAAAAAATAAATTCAAATTATTTTCGCGCGCAAATTTCAAACAGCTCTATTTTCGAACACCAATACTATTGAGGTGAGAAGTGATGTCATTCGAAAGCCTATTTCCTTAGTTAATTGCTGGTGGTTCTTATTTTCTTATTACTCTCTTTGTCAATGTTATGGGCCTTCTTTTTCTAGAATTATTCGAAAAACTTGTCTCTGAGTAAGGTTCGTCGCGATGTGTGAATCGAATTATATATTTAACGGATAAACCTAATGTAACTGCATTATCAGTCATGCAAAATAGGAAATTGTGAGAAATTTTTTGTTTTGCTTCAAATTTAAAAAATCTGAATATGCACGCAAAACTAGCAGGAAGCTGGCATGAAGAAGGCATATATTTGTGACGGGAAAAGACTTTTAAAGAAGAAGCACGATAGCGTTAAATATATTTTGCGAGAAAGATATGTAGGAAAGGGAAATATGTTAAGTGATATCAGATTTCGCACAATTTGGATAAGTCAGTAAATGTTGAATAAGCATATATTACACCGAATTTTAGACTAGATGTTAGGAATGTGTTCTTTTTGGAAATTTGCCAAAATTTGAATTTGGGGTACAAGAAATTGACATTTTTAGATTACCCGTTACATAATTCCACCAAGTAGAGTATACGGGTGGTGTAGAGTATCATTCCCCACTCGTTTTTCAAATGCTCTCTTTTCCCACCCATTTAGGTCTTTTTTTCAAAATATTTTGAGCCTTAGTTCTTCTCAGTGTTCCAAGGTTCTAGCTGACATTCAAGTGTTTTATCCTTGGAGTTATGCCTTTGGTTTCATCGCAATTTACTTATAGACTAGAAAGAGATGCAACTGTAGGTTTGAAATTATATAATCAGAACTCTCTGAATAAACCATGCGTGACATTTTTGATAGAGTAAATATTTTTCTAGGACAGAAATGAGTATATTTACTATACTACAGTGTAATTTCATGGTTTATTTGGTAATTGAACTCAATTAATTGATATTAAAATTTTGGACGTGAAAAAATTAATTATGGCCCCTTCCTGATTGAGATCTGCAATTTTTAATGCTGAATAACACTTAATAGAATGTGTTAAATAAAGTCATGAAATTTCAACGGTTAACTATCTATGGTTAACTTAGAATTCCTATTTGAAAACTGCAAAGGACGATTTTCGTCCTCTGGTATTGTGAGGGTTAAAACACTTCATCTGGATCTTTAAACAGACATTGATACTTTAATGATTGGATCAAGTACTTGATTCTGCGTTAATTTCTACTACTCTTTATCAAATAAGATTTTAGCAGTGTCCAATCTCAAATTAAGTGATAAAGGAAAAGTTTATTTTCTCTCATTTGTTCTTTTAACAAACGTTTAGAGTATTATTATCACTAGTTAGATCCTAAAATAATGAGAATATGAAATACCTACAAGGAACTTAAAGTTTATAAATTATTCAGTGAGAGAATGGGGAGACAAAATCATTGTTTACTTTTGTAAAAGTGGGCCACTTGGACTATTTTGGCGAATAATCAAGATGATTTTCTAGGGGCTAATTGATGAAAAGAAAACGATTCAGGATTGACAAGATATCTGCATAATTTTCTATTGAAAGGATTTGAGAAGAGTCTTTGTTTTGAAATTAATAACGATCATACTTTTTCCAATATTTTGTTGGTAACGATCAAAAATTTGTCTCTTCGAAAAAAAATTCTTCAAATAAAAAGTCTAATTTTTGGCTTGCTTAGGCATCTTCTTGAGCCTAACTGTACGCTTAAACTATCATAGAAGGTTATCGATTTATACAAATGACAGAAGAATTATTAGCAGACAACATTTATAAGGATTTACGGGTTAGAAAGATTTGCTTAAAAATCATGGAAAATATAATCTTACATTTTCCCTTTAGATCTTGATCTAGACTTTGATTAGGGTTTTTCTTAATTAGAAATTAAAGCACATGACCAAATCAAAACGAACTGTAAGGATTTTAGGGTTGCCTGCTTGTAATCTATTTATTTCAATAATTTGGGTTTCTACTAGGGGAATGAACACTTTTGATTTGTCTCATTTGAATCACAAGACATTAAAATTTAAATATTGCATGGAACTTTATCTGTAACGGATAACCCTGGTGTTACACAAGGATTGAATACGCAAAGTAAAGTACCACAATGTTCAGGTTGTAACAAAAATGGCGTCACGAAAATTACAAAATCCTTCTCAACACATTACAAAAAATTAAAATGTCAATTAAATGTCTGTTATCAATCAATATTATTCTACCTTGAAACCTGAATATGGCTTATAAAAAATCGTTAAGTATGCCCAAAAAAAAAGTTGTTACCATTGTGTTAAAGGGTTGCTATTTCTATGTTGAGTATTGAGTCTAAAAACAATAATATGAAGCTCAAAGTTAAAAGCGAGGAAGATTATGAGTAGGGCTACCAGATGCACTTTTTTTATTCGCTCTATCAAATGAGTTCTTATCAAAGAAAATTAATTCTCGTAACTTGAAAATACCCTTTTTGCATATTTTGAGGCGTTTGAACTTTTTTACATTTTTAACAATTTTCAAATAAAAAGTGTAGAAACCCGTATTCGTTGACGGAAAAAGATAGTAATTATCAAGGAGTGGAGCAATTGACTACTCCAATGTTTAATATGCTCTATAATAAGAGATTAATAGAGAAATTAATTTTAACCAGGTTACTTTGATGAGTAAGTTTTGTTTGTTTAAGCTTAGATTAATACATATTTCTGAATCACTTTCGAATCACCAAACCATGATTAGATGCGTTGCTGTTTTTCTTAAGGAAGATAATTTTATAAATCCCATTTTAAACTCAAATTGATAAGATTTAGCAATAAATGCACTTTTTCAATTTTCTTTTGCATCTTTTCGAATTATTTTGCACTCTTCTGGTAGCCCTAATTATGAGAATGAATTGAGCTTGAAGATGGGAGTAGCTTTATAAAATGAATCATTTCCAAAGTTGGTTGAGAATAGAAAGAGAGGGAACTAACCACAGTCATCCAAATGCTGGTTGATTCGAGGCTATTCACAAGCCAATAGTCGCAATAGACTGTGTAGAAGATAATGATCATACGAATCGACCTAGTCTTGTCACAGTCAGCAGTAAAGTCTGAGCACCTAAAATAAAAGTTGAACGTTTATCATGAAACTCTCTCATCAGACTCTCACATCGGCTAACATTAATGTTAATTAACTGATCCTTTTGCAACAGACAAATTTAAGGTTTTTGTCAAATTAAAAAGATTTCTAGACAGAAGCTTTTTTATCTACCTCCTATTATTGTGTTGAGTCTGAAATTAATCTCCTGTATTCTGTCAAGTCTCACTCACACGCTTAGATAATTGACAAGATAATTGAAGCCTATAATTTAGTTTGACGAAAATACGTTATGAAATAAAGAATTATTTTTCCTAAGAGCTAAGCATATTTGTTTATGATTTAGTGCTTACAAAATTCTACGCCAAGGAATCATTAGTTAATCACTTTATACCCAAATCATGTCTCATGACAAAAAGACTGAGTATTTTTGATGCTCTCTGCTTAAATTTAATTAAATACTTTATCATAATTTGAGCTGATCGATAATTGGATATATGAATTTCAATAAAAATCACGTTCACCGGAGTGAGAAATATATATTATCGATATTACAATTAAGGCACTATGATCGCAAAGAAACTTTTTTATTCTCATTAAAAGATTTTGCAAAATTTTAAACAATCTAGAATGATTTTATTTCTGTTCTTCTGCGCCCTGAAGTGAGTAACTTGAAATTTATTTTTATGAAGAATCAAAAAAGCCTTTGCTGCTAATCAAACTTTTATTTATGAGAATTTATTTCATATGCTGACTGTAGATATAAAAAAAAAGTTTGCCTATAGATTCTAATTGCACGTGAGACAGACTACATTTGAGTGTGCCACTTATACAGGCAGACACAAGTCTACTTTAATTTATTCTCTCTTTTGCCCTTTTCAAGGGTTTAGACGATAAAGAAGAGACAGTCAAATCAATCTCCACGATAAGAGTTAAAGTTAGAATACAGGCGTTTCTTTTATGGAGGGTTTGGTATAAAAATAGATTTTAAACGATTCTCATTGGCTGTTTTAATTTTTTAATTTCACAAGCCAATGAGAGTCTTTTAAAATTCAATTTAAACCAAACCCTCCATATAAGAAACGCAAAAATTAAATCAAGTTACCGAACCTTATGAGAGTTTCATCTGTACCAAATCTTCTTTCATGAGCATTAAAGAGGTCTGTAACTCTGACAATCACTGGTGTGGTGATTTTTTTTGCAAAAAACTATTTCACGTATGAATTCAATTTTGCCATTCAAAATCTAGTCATCTTATATCTGTGCAATCAAACGTTATTCATAAATAAGAGAAGACAAATTGAAAAAAACTATTACAAATTAATTATGAAAAGAGGATCCAATATGAATTTAATCTCGATTCATGCAACTAATTAGACAGATTGAGCACCAGTCTGTGTAATACGACTTTAGTTTGATTAATCTAAATTATTCACAGAGACACAAAGAATTTACAAATCTCCTGATTGTTGAAGAAAATGTCAATAAAAAGAGAAATAATCTATTTCTCGGCAACTTTTTCAGGAATAAAGTTTTTTTCTCAACTCTCTCCTATTTTCGTAATTAGAAAAATGAGTTTTTTTCTTATCAAGGAGGAAGAAAGAATCATCTAATGCACTACCATTGATGAAAATATAGTTGTGTAAAGCAGTCATTCACTGGGATATTAAAAATATACATAACATCTTGACAGAGCAATGAGCGTACACACACGATTTTAGATGATTTCTGCATTATGAATTATACACATTCTCTCACATCTAGTGTACTCAAGCAATTCAAGATCTTGTGGTAAGAAAAAACCAGACTTAAGAATTGATATTTTAAAATGACTTGCAAATGTTTCCCAGCAAACATACTAAGAATGTAATTATCAGAGTACCTTTGTATCGCTTTATAACTAATCCAAGTCTGAAGCGATTTGTTCCTTATGTATGGCTTATTCGAATTAGGGAGTGAGAGCTTTTATTAGATACGAATTTTGTTTGTTGATCTTTTGAAAGAAAAGAACAAATTAAATATAAAACTTGAAAATCTTATTTTAGTCACTTTAAAATCTATTTCAGGATTTAATTCAAAATTGTAGAGTGAAGACACTACTCACAAGAAGTTTATTGGTTGTTGTGTGGTTCAAACTCATTATTTAGCTAACCAAATCTGTAATATTATTTTCACGAGTGAAATGTTTTCTCATTTCTGTTAATAGTATTTTATTCAAACGTCTATTCTTTTAAAAATGAGCGGGTATTTACTGCGATTTCGCTTGAAGGACCATAGTCAAATACAAAATGTTGATACGTTTTTATATTTAGAACGATCACTAGGGCTACCAAAAATAAGAATTTCTTTCCGAAAAATATGCACAGTAATCTTAGGAATATGCAAAAATACGTTTTTTACCGTGTCAAACACGTATATAAAATCGGAACAAATTTCTGTCTAAAATATGCATAATTTGAATAAAAATATGCATTTGGTAGCCCTAACGGTCACTGTCAAAATTCATTCATAGCTATTATGAAATTTTTTTTTTCTGTCCTGTGTGAGGCAAGAAATTCTTTTTGAGACTATTAGGGCTAAAAGAAATTTCTTTTCAAAATACAATAAAATATATCCATTTTTCCACTCAAAATATGCATATTGTGAATTAAATCAAGCATAGATGTAAAAGTATGTTTTTCGTGAAAATGATATCAGTAGAGCAACACAAAACAGACCTTTAAATTTGAAAATTAGGACATTTGATTCTAAATTCTGTGACATTTCAAGAATTTTAAGAACATGCTTTCCAATTACAGTAAGAAAGCTTTTCATGTTAACAGTAGTATTTCTCCTTCCCAAGACTTGTAAATTCACCTTTGAAACTCAGAGCGTAAACCTCTGTTCAAGTCATAATTTTTGATGCTCTAGGAAGATCTAGATAGGTTTGATCTTCATAACTGACACACTAGCAAAAAGAATTTCTAGAAAAAATAAAAGATTCATGCCCTGAAATATTGATGACACGGAAGTCGACAAGCCTTATAGTCTTCGAATAGTATTACGAAACATATTTTTGTAATGAATATGCTGGATAATTTTTATTTTCCAACATTTTGTCAAATAAGCTCTTAGTTTGGTCTCTCTAGAGATTATATGTTACTAGAGTAATCTTTTTCTCAGATTTTAAGGGCTTATTTCTCTCAGGTATTATGAGTGATATAACCAAATTCAATTACTCGTGAAAATGATAGGAGCAATCTTTTTGAATCGCAAATCGAAAACTATTCTACATCACCTGAATTTGTTACATGTCTCAAATTGTGAGAAATTACAAACGTATTCGGTTGGCATAAAACATGCTTCTCTTAATATTGCAATAATGAGAATCATAATATTCTTTAATATTACACGTCAAGATAACCAACTGAAAAAGAGGTCTAGAATATTTCAATTTAAAAAAATATAATATTCTTTAGAATTTTTAGTTAGATATGGATAGATAAGTAAGTACATTTTGTCCTAATCAAGAATCTAATAGTAAGTTTTTAT
This sequence comes from Gyrodactylus salaris, assembly GCA_000715275.1. Taxonomy (NCBI): domain Eukaryota; kingdom Metazoa; phylum Platyhelminthes; class Monogenea; order Gyrodactylidea; family Gyrodactylidae; genus Gyrodactylus; species Gyrodactylus salaris. The sequence goes on from JJOG01002699.1 coordinate 11,706, forward strand.
CATCTTTTATCTGGACGCCGAACCTTTAAGGTGATTGACCTGTAATCCCATTCATTACTCAACTTCAATCTAGTTCAGCATCGATCGAAGAGTTCTATACAAAACTTGAAACTCTCGGTTTCGGTTGACGTTAAAAGCTATCTCGAAGAACGACTTCTTGGTAATCAAGTATCTTAAATTCCTCAACTATATCGCTCCAGTTACACATTCCATTCTAACGATAAGTCTGTGCACAAGCCCGGCACTTTCTCAAAACTCGGAGACCGATAAGAGGAAAATATTAAGAAATCTTTGCTTTTCCTATGAATTTTCATGGAAATAGAGGTTTAATACATCGAAGAATTATAGAAAGAATTTTTGATGCTTAAAATCATATTATTTGAATATTCCAGCTCCGAAAGCATTTTGGCGCCCTGATCATGAGGTAAATTAGATCATGATAGAAGTTTTGGATATCTTCGAAAAAAAGTTTTAGACTAAAGGAATCTCTTCATCCGAGAGATCACTAGAATTCGTGAGTTTGTCTGAATAAACAGACAAAATACGCATTAAAAAAGGTAATTAATCCTATATTAGAGTTAAAAGATGACAAACACTTTTATTGAATGACATTGGATAGCTGTAATCATTATTTTCTCGTTTCAAGTAGGCAATTAGATCGAAAGTAATAAAAGATATAATTACGCTCTACGTTGGGTATGTTGAATACGATCTGAATATGTAATAAGAGAAGGCTAACGAAATATGTAATTGGATTGAACCAAGTTTTGTAAGAAAATTCCTACTTTTTATGGTAGAAATTATACAGAAAGATATTCGATTCTTGAGAATTTCTTTTTGTTACTAGAATCAAAAAATAAGGGCTTTATCATTCTTTTCCTGAACTGTGCAGTTAGCCTAGTTAGAATTGATAGCTCTTATAGTCTAGAGACAGCTATCTAAACGAAAATGATATTATCCTTGAGTTTAGGGTAACTCTCAGTATAATGCTATAGAATTAAAATACTAAAAAATCGATATTCCAATACTTGGAAACAACTAGGAAAAAAATTCATGTGCATATTGATGCATATTTCAATGAATTTTGTGAAATCTATTATTTCCCTTCATCTTGAACACATCGACTAATGAGATTGCTTTAAAATATGTAAGCGTATGACTGTCCTCAATTTTTTGAGTTTCATATCTGAAGGTTGGGTTTCAAACTTGTTTTACCACGTAAATTTGTTTCGAGAAGGGAAGTAATAGAACCCACGCCCTATGAGATATCATATTTATTAGACTACGATCAATCCTCTACGCTATCCCTCCAAAAAGGAATTCTTCATCATGTTTTGATAATGAATTTGGCATCTTAACTGTGCGATGAAGTAGAGTTGAATAAAAACATAAAATATGGATATTTTAACAAAACTAGAAAAAGAGAACTCATTGTTACTCTGACATCAACAACGAAGAAAAGAGACAATTAAATGAAAAGATTTATCTTCACAGAGATTCAAAGTGTCAAGGGCAGAAAATGAAGTTTTTATGATTTATCTCACTGGAAAATGTCATCAACAGATTCCAAGGGTTAAGGATGGGGAATGAATAGACAGAGAATAAACAATTTTCTGTTGAAAAAGAAGAAGGTTTCTTAGAGAATCCAAAAAAAGAAGATGGGAATTTATAGCAGGAAGAGATCTGAGTTTATCTATTATGACGATCAATTGTAAGGAGATTTGTTCAAAAATCCTTTAAGAGCGGATAGAAAGTTAGAATGCGATTAGATCTGTATTTTAAACTAGAGGTAATATAATATTAATTAGTTGCAGAAATGAGATTCGTAGCAAATTTTACTTGGAAATGTATAAAGTGTTTATCCTTTTTGGAAACTTGTTCACAACATCTCAAGTGACGCTAAACTAAGCTACCCCTTTTTCAGTTAACTTCTAGTGTATTAATGAGGCTAGCTGAATCGAAACCACCCCACTGTCGTTACATGAGAAGTAATATCTACATTTAGACTTGTGGAACAATCCTCTAGGCCACCCTCATCCGTACAAATTATCATGTATGTATTTGGAGGAAGAACTAAAAGGATAAAATGGTTTATATAAATTCTCTGTGATCTCTAACGGATAAGGTGTCATGATGAGGAAATGTGGGGATGAATGATTTCAATTTTGAATATTTATCGAAATCAAGTCCTTCACAAGGATCGAATCCCTCTAGAAATGACCATGTTGAAATGTTAACAATACCTTTAAAAATCAATAGTCAGTCAATTCTTTTCGTTATTCCTATATAAATGATCTATTAAGAACTGTATTAGATATTTAAAATTCTCCATCTCTTTTTTTGTTGTTTACAGGTGTATTACTCATGAAAAGTCTACGAAATGCAAAAAAATATTAACTAATAATATTATGAATATCTATCTAATATCAGATGGGCACTAAATGGTCATTCCACATACATAATGATATCTTTTGAGAATAGGATCTTCTAAATAGGCGTTTTCTATTTCGTTCTAAGCAATTTTAGACATTAGGTTTTTGATATGTATGTAACGTCACGAATAAGAAAAAATGTATTTTTGGTTTCCCAACTATAATTAAAATGTGTTAATGTTAAAATCAAATATTTGAGAAATTGACTACTCCCAATTCATAAATTGTATGACGAAACTGGAATCCCAAGAATCTACTGTTCTGTCCGTTTTCGTAATGTTACAGCAAGGATAGTTGAGAATAGTTTAGAAACATTAATCTTTTGCAGAAAAACAAGTAAAAATTGAATTTTGAACGTGGAGTATCAAGACTTACTACGAATTTTTGGGATTCACAATAAATCAAACTGAGAGATTTTAATTTAAAATATCTACACCAGTAAACAATCTGAAGGTATTGAATTAGAGGTTTTTAATGAAAATTGCACCCCAAAAATAAACCAATGGAAAATATAAAACCGTGGACAAACAAAGTTCATAAGTACCCTTGATCTGCCCTGGCCCAAGAGCCAACCGGTACAGTCTGTGGCAACAAACAACAACAAACCAGGCCCTAGCAACGAGTGCAGAAAAAAGAGAAGAGGAGTTGGTACCCTATATATGTGACATGAAATGACGTGAACAGCATGTCCGAAATAAAGTGCTTATTATTAAAAATTGGAAATCCTCAGAAATGAAGATACCTTTAACGGTGATGTTGGAACTTAACAATTTAAAGTTGTTGGTTTCATCTATCAATAGAGATGAATACAAATTTTCATGGCGAAGGAGACAATTAAAGAAGAAGCGGATTGTCCTAACCATTTTTTGAAGATCGGACCCCTTCCGAAAATCATTTGAATTAAGTTATGGACATTTACGTGTAGTATGCTACAAGATTTAAAAGGGATGGAAAGGGGGGGGGGTTTATCCAGAAATTTAATACAAAATAAACAAGAGTTAAAAGACGGACATGTAGAGAAGGTCGGATAATCAAAAGCTGAAAATTATTCAAGCTTAAAACAAGGATTTAGAACTCAGTGCGACACCCAGATAAACATTAGTCTTCTTGTGTCACACAAACTTTGAAGCTTTAAAACTTTGAAATTACATAGTCTAGATGAAAAGTAACCGACTGGTAAGATCAAATCAGTTTTTAACCCAAATTTGAGTCTTCGGATGTGAAAAAAAATCAAATCTGGACGGTTTAATTATGGTTCAATAGATATTTAAGGCTTGAAGGAGAATAAGATAATATTTGGTTATTTCTATTGAATCTTGGAATATTTTTGTTATTTCGTTTCTTCCAACTTCCCGATGAATTACTGTACAGCATCAATTTTATGTTAAAAAAATAAATAGAAGATAAATTGCATTTCCTGGCTAAGAATGCATCAATAAATTGTGTAATAAAAACACAATGTCTCTCGTAGAGAAAAGGAGTAATAAATTATTTTTTTTTTCCCATTCAAGCTATAGAAATGCGACTCACTGATCGTAATTCTGAATTGTGACCGAATATGTTGATATCAGATCAACAATTATCAAATACATCATATAAGTGTAGGCAATGTTGACCTTGCGCAGCTTGTAGAGAACGATAATGTTGATGCTGAAGAAGATGGTTTCAATCAAGCATATAATCGGTATTACGAGATGATATACGAAGCCTTCGTTGACCAGCAATGTGGAGTTGGATGGACAAATTATAGGGTCCATTGTCACTTGATCATATGACACTGATGCTCGGCTCGCTATTCAAAGAGTCAGAGATGTAAATTCCTTTGTATCTTCTCCTCTGGTTGGGTTAGATATTTTATATAAAAGGGAATCAAATCTTAGTCAAAGTTTAACGATCCTCGATTGGTCTATCCCACATGCACACCCCCAATTTATTTCCATATTCTTCTAACTATTCTCTGCAGTGATACACTCTCGTATTAACTCCACCCTACCCATCTTACAAAATAATTGATGATTATAGGGCGAGAGGAAATGTGCACTCATGAATGCATGTAATTTCTAATTGAAATTGTCTATTAATTATTCTTATATTTCGTAAGAATGAATTTCTCTTACTCAAATTTGAGATTATTTTCACAGTTTACAATAAGTAGGGTTATTTTATAAATATAGATCCCTAGAGTGAACCAAAACTTAAAATTATGATCTAATGTAAGAAAAGCGTTAAGGACTATGAATAAATCTGCAATTATTTTATTATCTCAATATCAAGATTTCTGTTCAATCAAAAACACTGAATGAATTTGAATACGTTTTAAATTGTAGTATGATTAATTTCAAAATTCATTCATAGTTTTTTTAAGAAGTATCAAAGTTAATCAAGGAATATTTACTACAATAAAAATTATTCTTTCTAGCATTTCAAGAAACTTATTAAGGTTATTTGCATTGAATAATCTCTTTTTCTCATAATCCCTAATAGCGATTCTCTATTATAATGAGCGACTGCTAAAAGGGAGAGAAGGGAGCTTTAATAACAGAAATGTATTGTAGTGATTAGAACGAACAATTGTGACCATAAATTTTTTTTTTTTCAAATAGTTTTCGATCTCAGATATGGTTTTTGGCACTGATTGACAAAAAAAGAGAAAAGGTCTTGAAATTTGGATTTTTTAAGAGACTTTTGAGCACAGTCATTTAACAAAATATTCGAAAACAAACTAAATTATAGTCCATTCTAATCTAATTACAACACATTTCTGTAATTAAAGCTCCCCTCTCTCCCTTTTGACAGTCACTCATTACAGCTAGAGAATCTCTATCAGGGATTATGAGGAAAAGAGATTATTCAATGCGTTTCTTGAATGGAGAGTTTAGCATAAAATAGTCTTTAAACGTTTCTCGTTGGCTATTCTATTTTTGAGTGAGAAAGATTATTTTATAACAAAATTATTCAACAAATCCTCAGAGCATTCAGTACTTCCGATATCGTTACCAATTCGAAATTATACTAGGACAATTATTTGTGATGATTGAGAAAACAATTGAGTTCAGACTTTCTTTTCAAGTGTAATAAATTGGATCTAATTCCAGAGCAGAATGGAACAAGAGGCTTATTTTGTTCATCAATTCATTCCATTTTTAGTAAATATACTAGATTACACTCTACTTTTCATGTTCTCAGAAAATTACGAGACGTTACATTTGTGTCTGATACCTTAAAATTTGTTTTTTCCCAAATAATTATTTTTGCTAGAATTTTTATTTTCAAAATATCAGCAACAATATAACTCAGAGCCCAATCGTCCAAATGGTCAAATTTCTCGACCGATTCATTGGCGGTAATCAATTTTAAATTCTGTCTCAACACAGAGTGAAAAAAATTCTGAAAATGAACTCTTCAATAATTTTGATTAACGATTTTCTTTCTAGTTCTAAAATTCCTTTTTGAGTATAACTCCAATGAAAGAAAATTAGGCCAAGTTTTAGATAACTTGAATAGTTCATCAGGTTTTGTATTATTTCATCTATCTAGAATATCTAGGTGGCTGAGAAAACATATTTATCAGGAAGTGTTAAGCATCAACTTTTGTTTTAAATTAGTACGATAGATCTTAATGATAGGAGGATCAAGAAATCAGAATGAATTTTCTTAATGAGGAAGAAATTAACTCTGATTAGGAAATCAGAGGTGAAAAATTAAAAAAGTTCAATCAAATTATTTTTTGGAACCAAACTTCAAACATCATCAATTTGTTATTCATTACTATTAACATGATTTTACTATCCTGATAATTCCAATCAAGTTTCCGTTTTAAAAATATTTTTCTGAGTATTCTTCCTAAATTTCTTGTTGGATTTTTCTTAAAATGTATTCAACCCTCTCATGGTTGATTACTGCGGAATATACATTTAAAATACGAAATTTCAAGAGCTATATCTAGCAGAAATAATGATAAAATTCTAACCAAAAATTTACAAGTTACAGGGATTTACGATTTTTTTGCTAATTTCTGGTTAGAATATCTTGAGTTATGTTTATCCGATGGAGAATGTTCCACCGGTAGTAAATTAGTTGCCAAAGGAATCATTATATATTGAAGAAAACCTTGTCTCGCTCAATTTCACGTTGAGAGATGAAGAAAAAAACTGTAACAGAAAACTTTATTTCCGGTTACTAAACTGAAGTAGGAAAAAATATGTTTATTAAGCCAGTACGGGATGTAATAATGAGGAGTGGCGGCAAAACCTTTCGAAAGATGGGCATATGATCTTCTCCATCAGTTGTCTGTTCACCTCAGCTCAGTCTCACATATATAAACACTCGGCTATCATCTGATTGGTTGATAATCTCAAGTCAACATCCTCTCTTTTACGTCAAACCCAAATAAATTATTCAGTCAAGTAAAAATCTTTTTTTTTCTATAAAAAAGTATTTCAACCACCAGTTTAGTAAGCGAAAGAGATGCAGAAAACACACCTATAAATAATGTGATAGATACGTCAAGCTTTCTCATGGTATTATAAACTTGTTCTCAAAGATAATTAGTCTTGGAAAGCAGATTAGGATTTGAACCCTTAGATTATTGTATTTCTCTAATAGGTGTAATAACCAACTTAGTAGGTTAAACCAATCAAATTATGCTTTCTTGGTTCCCTACTCATGAATGAAAGTATACAGTACATGCTAGTGAATGATATTGACATGTAGACTATAATTATGAAAACAAACGCTTCAGTCGAAGCAGAGATAGACTGAGTTGAATTCTTTACTAAAGAGTATTAATAACGCGTAGAAAGATGGCACGCTATGCAAATCTCGATACAGACACTAAAGAGTTATCAATTCAACATCACCCGCCCTCTATTCTTAGATATTTCGATAGTTGAGAATGGAAAAAATTAGTTGTAAAAATCCAAATGTATCCATTCAAAAAATCCTCACGGTATGATACAAGGTAATAAAGTTATTCTATCTGGGATAAAGCAATTACGAGAGAGAGAGAGAGAGAGAAAAAGAATAACGTTTGTAAAAATATAAATGAGGTAGGCTCGTGTGAATATTTATTAATCATTTCCAAGGATCTTGCCAACTTCTTCTTCCTTCTTGGGGTAGAGATGTTTTTTGTTATTTTTGAACACATATTCAAGGATTTTTATTTGGTATTAAATTACTTGAAGTGAAATCACATGAATTTTAAAGCTTTTCTTGATTTCAATTTAATAACGAGAAATAATACATCAAGGGCACTACTTATGATCAGGGCAACCCAATACAAATTGAGATACGCATTCTAATTATGGGCGACTTTTTGCTAAATTAATATCCAAAGCACTGTTTATTTGAATAAAAATAAATATATAGTCACTATATTATAGTCTATTATAGCCATTCTATAGAACAACGTCGTTGTAATAAAAGATGTACATTCATACATACATTGTCACAGTAGGTAATAAAACCCTCACCCCCTTTTCACACATTGAGCGGTCAGTTTGAGTAATAATATATCTCCAATTTTTACTTGAATAACACAATAATATTCGAGAAAAACTTTTTTTTCTACATTAATGAATTAGTGGTTTAATAATTTTTGCATACAGATATCTAAGCATCTGAGACGGTAAAATATTTGTTTTTCATTTTCGAAAAACGCTACATTTTTAATATTTTTCAAAAGACGAGAGAATATATATTCAAGGACTTGAATAATATTCAATGAATATTGTTTTGTTTCTTAAGAAATTATCTACTCTTCAAGAGCTCTTAGAATATCATACTTTCAATTCAATCTGATAAAAAGTACTTTTTCCTTTGAAAATATGGGATGAGTAAAGATCTAAAAATATTTTCTTTGGCCTTTATCAAAGATGGAAGGCGAAATTTTCAGTTGATTGAGATAAAGCTTTCAACTTAAAAGTAGAATATTCTTGAAAAGTGGAAAACTTCTTCAGTTACACCCATGAAAAATACCTGTATATGAATTTCATAACGAAGAAAGAAATTTATTGAATACTTTTATCAGATCTGAGATCAAATCACGGATCAGTTCAAGGATTGAGAGAATAAAATTAAGAATTAGGATAACTTTGAAGAGAAATCCTTACTTTAGTGCCACCCTAGAGACTTGGGTTTAGACCAAGTTGCAAATTCAAACATTTTACGAGATTATTAGCAATCAGATATAAAAATTAATTGTGAAAAAGAGATTATCTATTACGATCTGGTTAGAAAATAATTAATTACGAATTTCAGTATATTTATCAAATTTCGGTATACTGCTCTTGATGAAACACAGATCACACATAAGTTTAACGTAGTTAATATCTGATAAAAAGGGAATTTTCAAATCAAGATAAGCGTGATTTGCAAAAGAATGACCCCTAAAAGTAAGTGAATAATGGGTATCTTCTACATGATCTTGGTTGAGAATAAAAATAGGATAAAATCTAAATTTTAGCTCACCATTATTTGATTGATTGTTACTATTTGAATTAATTACATTGGAATCAGATTAACAAAGGTGATGCCAATATCTATCATTTTCATCATTGGAGGAGTGAGATAGTAGTTAGTGAAATTTCTAATTTAGTTCATCTGTATTAATTCATTTAAACAACACAAGATTAATACTATTACTGCATTTGTTTAACTGAGGACAAATGTCCACACTTGAAATAAGTAGTGTAGATTGTGATGATCTAATTAATTTTAAAAGTGGTTTAATACTACTTTTATTATGAAGAAATATATTATCAAACTACTCCATATGGGATTTGAGATAAAAATCTATATATGATTATTTTTAGATTAGTTATCTTTTTTAAGAGAGATGTTCATAGAAGGAAGGAGTTTCTTTAGAAATAGAGGCTATCCTCTTGAGAATTGAGGATTACATTTCTCTCGCATTTAAACGGATTTGAAATAACTAAATTTTAACATTTCAAATCATATTCTTGAGAGGAAAAAATTAATTTCTATTTTCAGACATATGAGTTTGTAGATTCTTCGATAAATAATATTTATTAAATATATATCTAATGAGAACGCAAAGGTCATTGAGTGCATTAAAGAAGCAAGTTCGCAGTTGATACATCTCAATTGGTTAATTTATATTACAAAATCAATAAAGATTATCAACCACTTGATAATGAATAACAATTTTCTAAGGCTTCTTGAGGAATTTCAAAAGTCTCAGACTGAGCAAGTCCATCAATTGAAGGATTTTATAGAGGTATTTGCACAGAATGTCAATTAACTATTTCATAGGTTTATGACAAGGTTAAAAACGAAGAAATCCCAAAGATTCTAATCGACTTCATCCTCAGCTTCTTAAAGAGGATACTTAAAAAGAATGAGTGAGTTTAAATATTATTATTCCATCTACTAACAATTAGAATTAAAGCAGTTGTTCAGTTTGACAAACGAATAAGCGGAATTCATTCAGACTTAGTTTGTTAAAACTAAACAACTTGAGAAGAAAACTTTTTCACAGGAATTTTTTCATTTTCTTAAACTCTGAAGTCCTATTTTGTTTATGAGAACTCATCATCATTTTTCCTGTCATTATTTTTTCTACTGAGTCTATGCGATGCGTAAAAATATGTTGCTTTCCAAAAAGAGAGCGGTAACCAATCTTTCAAGATTGTCTCTTCAAACCTTAGTATCTTTTAATCAAGGATACTAAAAGATTCAAAAGCGGATAGTGCACTTTTTTAGCCATTCGGAAAAAATTATCCAGCACACCCTCAGGAAGAAATGTATTTGTAACTTTTAGAGTGGAAAATTTGTTTAAGTGTACACTCTCAGTGAGAGTTATAATTTGTCCCTTTTATTGTTTTCTTTTTCATTCAAAATAACTTTTGCATTTAGAACGAATTGCAAGTGGTCGTAAAATTGAATGCTAGGGTTTTCACATGCAATTTGACTGACTAGGAAAAATGAAGATTGGGTTCATTGACTTGGTAAAATGTACAATTTTTGATGATTCAATTTAAATAATATTTTAAAGATTTTTGTTCCCTCTAGAAAGTTGCTAACCAAGATGAAGTTGACGGAGAGAACACCGAACGAGCTTTACTTGTTGATGGAAAACTGTTATTCTGGAATCGAAAGGGTCTTTTTAGACTTTTCCAATCATAGGGCCACGATACATTGGCTAATTGAGATATTGATGAACAACCCTGATTACAAGAGTGCATTAGTTGAGATGCAAAACAACCTTGAAAAGTCCACACAAGAGACGGTTCCCGACCTATGGTCCATTATCAAAAAGTTCCACAACAACTATCCGAAATACTGCAACTTTCTCGTCAAAGTTTCAATGACAACATCAAAGTGAGTCTCAATTGAAATGCCTCTCAAGAATAGCACTTTAACGCCCTACACCAGAGGAAGATTACTTTGAAATCATTTCTCACGTGGATAGATTCAAAGAGGAAAATTATTATTTTTCGTTTTCAGGATTTAAAATCATGATTGGAATTCTACAAATATTTGCAAATATTCGCATTTAAAAAGGGAGAATTTATAGACAGAATTCAATTATATTTTTTACTAAATGAAATCCTTAAAATGTTACATTCACAGTTATTTGTGAGATACTTAAAAAAATTAAAAATCTGTTTGATACAAGAAAAATTCGAAAAATCTTTAAAAAAATATAATTTGAGCACCAGAAAAACATCGTTTACCCATACTCTATAAATAAAGCTTAGGGTTTTTTAAATTAAAGAATTACAAAGCGAATTTATTGAAGAGTTTTATAATGCATTGAAAACATGCCTTTTTTTCAGGCCAGGGCCGCCTTGTTATGCTATCTTTCTTAAAGTTGTTTTCTTTATACCCCATCGAAATTTTAAGGTATTTACGAAATGAGCAGGCTAAAAACAGGTTTTTTTTGGCCCAAATCCCACAACATAAAAGTTATTTTGTAAAAAGTTGAATTTTCCAAATAATTATTTAGTTAAATTATTTTTAAACCTCTATTTCAGTCAATGGATTTTCACATGATTGACCAAACTATAGGAAAAGCAATTCATGTCCCTCCTACCGAGTAACCTCATGGGTAGTACCAATCAATTAGTGTAAATTAAAAGAAGGGTGACTTTGTGTCTAATAGATGAAAATAGATAGAATAAGAATTTTCTAAAACCAAAATTTCGAAAAAATATATAAACTGTATAAAAATAAAATTTAGTAATTGGAGATTCGCCAAGTTGCTGAAGAAATACCGACAGACAAAGGAGCAGATTGAGACTTGCGTAAGACCTTCTTTTTCTAACCCCCTCTTATCCACACAGTACCACAATGAACCGTTAACTCTCAAAGAAGAGTACAAGGACATGTTCAAGTATTTTTGCAAATCTTTCGAGAAGGACTGCAAATTCATTGAGGAGTTTCATATCTTTCATTCCAAAATAACCCATAGCGATGAAAAGGTCTCGAAAATGAATGAGGATATGAGGAAACTAACAAGTCTCTACAAGGATCATTACTATGAAGCTTTGAAGAGCTCCGATGGCCTACCCTCGGTTCTCCTGTACTGGTTCAAGTCGTTGGTGAGACTCATTTTTTTCCGTAGTATTGCTGAATTCTTGGCATAAATTTAATCAGTTACTCAGAGCATGAATATTTTAAGGAGAAATATTCATTATGGGATTATAAAATAAAGCTATTCAATGGCAGATTTCCTAAGAATTCATTTACATAACAGTTCAGGTTGGCATGAATTGATACTCATTGAAGTATGAACATTTGTTTGCAAAACGTCTGTTTCTTTTGGAAGTATCTGGGCCTTAAAGTAATTCATATAAGTGACATGTTTTTTACTTGAGAGTAGCGCTTATTCAACGTGTAGAATGTTTTGGAATTTTACACCATCAGATTCGTGTTCCGTGAGCAAACCTTTTCAAAAAGACCTACTCTACGATTCAGATTTTCTAGATTTACTCGGAATTATGAATCTTTTTTTTGATATCATCTTCAAGATTAGAACGTTGACAGACGAATTTGATGGAATTGGACAGAACATACAAAGCTACTTGAGCGATCAAGAGTTGGTTGAGACAGTGAATAAAGAATTGTCGAATATTGGCAAGGAGGTGAATACCGAAGAGGACAAGTACCTGATCGATAAGAATGTTGAAGAGATCCTATCGTATATACAAGTTATCCCCATTAAATGCGTCAAGTTCTTTGTCGACGCAAAGGATTATTTTAAAGAGGATATGTGCGTACTAATAAGTAGTATGGTTCATCATACATTTATACACATTTTTTTCAAGATTCTTTCTAAAATATTATTTTTCGAATAAAAGTAGCTCAGAGTAGGAAAAATACTACTACAAATCACATTCATAAAATTAGAATTAATCTCTAGAGATGAGAGCACTTTTAACAATAAGTTTTGTGTTCTCAAAATTCTTAAACCATATTTTTCACAGTCAAATTCAGATCTGAACTCTCTCCCACTGTATAGACACTCGTAGTACATACAAAAACAGCTACTCAGTCACTAGGCTCCTAGGAAACACTTCAATTTCGCTCAATTTTTATTATCAAAGGTTCAATATTCTAGCATAAAATTTCAATCAAGTTTCATGTTTCTATTGAGTCACATCGATCTCTAAAAATATTTTCAAGTTTGGAGACTGAGATTCTGGACAAATGTCAAGAGATTGGAAAGTATTACCTCATCCAAAAGTAAGATGATAATTTGACTTTTTTTAAACCCGTCTAACAAAACCTCTTCTAGAAGAGACTTGAAAAGAAAACCCGAAAAAGTCCAGGAACCAGTTTTAAAGATGGAGAAAAGCGTCCCCGAGAAGGAAAAGACCCCAGAGGAGGACAGTAAGCCCACTGAGGAAGGGCCAGAAATTTAGTAATTTTTGTTTCTCAATAAAATAAAAAAGATTCTCTAATCAACTTGTCATTTCTAGACATGTTGTGATCATGGTGTATCCGAAAGGCTGGTAGCTAGAAATAGATGAAAATTCGTTACATAGAGAAATCAAATTTTGATTTCTTGTCTGCTGTTTCATTTAAAGTACAAGTAGCGATTTACCTATTTCTTCCTCGAGGATGTTTTGGGATAAGATTTTGAACAAGAACAGGTATAGCGGAGTACCAGCTCAGCTATGCCATGATCTTGCCAAAAATTTAAATCACCTCTTGAACTACTTCCTTGTCCTGATGCATGAAAAGTGGGCTAATCGAATTACTAAAAGATTATCTATCATATTTATATGTAATGTGAGAAAGTTTATTTGAATGTCAACTCTTATTGGTTAAACTTGATCAAAGTATATTCATGTGTGACTATATGCTATGGGAAAGGTGTGCGTAGGAAGCCCATTCTATCGCCTAAGGGGAGAGAGTTGGGTGAGAAATTTGAAATCAAAAGGAAGACATATGGATTTCTCTACAATTAGAGGGTTCTACGAGACATTTGGCTGGCACATGTGTTGGATATCCTTGGAAAACACCAGATTTTATCCTTGTTTAAGGAAGTTTATCGATTCTTAAACGTTGACCAAAAACAACAGCTGGTTTATATGAAATATAATTTGTATTTGAAAATAAAATAATTTCATCTTTTGAAGTTATGAAATAAAAGCCTTAGGAAAATAATAAAATAAGCCTTTTTCGTTCCATTAACACACGCCGATGGCCAATTGAATATTCGAAAAAAATTAATAAATAAAAATTAATAAAATCCAAAGAAAAAATATTTTTAACATTCTTTAAAATTCGAAATCATTGGTCCGAGTTGAAAAAATATGCATTGAATAATCTAACGCTTTTTGTGGGGTAGTTGGTTTTTGAATCTTTTTTTTTTGGTTTTCTTGCAATTTTCTCAAATTTTTTTCTTATTTCTCTCTCTATCTGTTAGATAGATATCTCGGGAGACGATCAATCTTTCTGTCTTGACTCGCTAAAGAAAGAATTAACAGTAGAATTAGTAGAGTACGATGGGGGGTTGAGCATTCCTTAACGATGCATTAAAAAAAAAACTCATACTACTTTTGAGTAATATGGGGGGAAAATCATATTTTGGTAAAATTTATGGTTGTTCAAAACAGATTTCCAATTACATAATTAACGCGAGAAATATGCAATTTGATTAAATTACTATTATTTGTGTTGTAGACAAAGGATTTCTGGAGTGATTGTCATGTCAGAAATTAGGATTGAAAATGTGAGGTTTTGTGTATAATACTCTTTTTCGAAAGAAATGTGTTACACGTAAATGAGAAGCCTTTGAATGGAATTGTTAAAACTTGTTCATGTAGGTAATAACAGTCTTGTTAAATTTCTTTTACGGTTATTCAGTTGAGTTACCTTCTCAAAATTAGCAATTTTATTTCAATTTCATCAACTCAATATTCTCATTAATAATATGCCATATTTATTTCAAGCCTGATATTAACAGCTGGAGAGGATCAAACATATCAAATTATGCTTTTTGTGTGCCTAATAGAATTCAAGCAAGCAAGGTCAGAGTGAATTCTTACGCTGGGTTTACGTAAGAGCCAGACAGTTTTATGAGAAACATACAAAACAATCAGTCTGAAAGCGCATATTTGGTGCAGAGTAAAATACAACAGTCTGGGTTTAAAGAAACGGAAATTGAAAGAATCAAAAGTGAGGCAGTGAATCGTGATTGATGAACGGGATCTAAGCTATGACTCACCAGGTTCAGAGACATCGGTCTAGGATTGTGGAAAATAAGTTACATAAAGACTTCCATGGTTGCGGTTAATTTCAAATGTAACATTTCAATTTAGGCAAATTTACCCTCGCCCGGAAGATGCTCCCGCTCAGAGGGTTGTCTCCAAAATAGGTTGTTTTCTAAAAGGAAGGTTTAAAGAATATTGATTCATTAAAACTTGAAATGAAATTTTTACAGTTAAAAGTAGATTTGTTGAGTTTTTAATTTCGGTTGTTCGACTGAGGAGAATTGTGATAGGAAACCTTTGCACAGCAGATCTTAGAACATAGTCTCCCCCCTTAAATATATCAAGTTCAAGCTCTACTGTGGTTGGTTCCTTGTACTCAATACTTTTTCATTTCTCATTAAAACATTTTTCATTTATAGTAAATTTGAGAAAAAAAAGATTAAAATTTCTTATAAATACTCAAAAATATGCAAAATAGTTTACAGACAAATAAACAATTTTCATACTTTTCAGTATATCAACGTCAATGCTTTAAATACACTAGCTTTATGAGTTTTGTTTAAATAATTGACAAAATTGAATTATATCGAAATTAGATTGTAATAAGAGGATAGGTCTGTAAGACTATTTCATTGTAAAGTAGGCCACTGCTAATTGAAAAAAGTTTATCCATATCTCACAATTTTGAGAAATATAGAGGATGCTGAATTCGATGAAAAATATTCTTCAAATAACCTTAATTATATTTTGGATAAGCACTACTCATAAGTAGAAAAACACATATTTTTCGTTTTTGATCATCTCTAAATACGAAAATAAACTTCTAGCTGATCAAATCTGATTTTTCAACCATTAGTAATTATCCAAAAGATAACTGAGGTTATATGAAGAATATTTTTCATCGAATTCAGCGTCCTCTATATTTCTCAAAATTGTGAGATATGGATAAAAAAAATTTCAATTAGCACTGGCCTAATCTACAATGAAGATTCAAGTGTTAGTAACCTTATGATGAAACCTTGAAAAGTATGAAATTTTAATTTTTTGGTAGCCTAATGCACAGCGTAGATTCTTTTGAATGAAATAAATAAAAAAGATACTCAGCTATTTTTAAGCTTATTCACACTAACTCAACTCCCTGATATAAAAGCTTAAACGTTTCCAATTGATTACCGAGAGTCACTCAGATGACTCACATATTTTTTTTCCTTTTGATCTGATCTAAAATCCTTGAAAATCTAAAAGAAAATAGTAATGAGAAATCCACTCATTATGGAATCATTGGCTTTGTACCACACAAGGTGCTAATGCAAGATAAAAAGTAACATGACGAATTACTACAGGAATCCTATAAGCACTGTTATCTCTAGGCTAAAAATATCAATTGTAACCCTCCTAGGCCCACAGTAAAATTATTGTTACATCTCACTAGAAGGCTCATAACACCGACAAAAAGAGTGAAAGAAAATTCAAACCACCAGCAACTAACTAAGGAAATGTTAGGCTTTCGAAGGACATCCCTTACGCAGCTCAATAATATTAGGTTTCGAAAATACAGCTATTTGAAATTTGCGCGCGAGAATTTTTTCTTTTTCAGGGACACCAGGGTCAAAAGGTTGGCCTAGGAAGGTTAATCATGTGAGGATTTCGTGTTAGCAAAATGTTATTCAATAGATAGCCAAGATATAGGGATTTTTAGAAAGGAAATCTGGCAATGTAAATTACACTTTTTAGGCCAAAGAGATGTCAGACTTCCAACACACTATTAACACAGAAAGGCTATCCCTCAAGAAAAAGGTTGTAAACTCTATAAGAGTTCAAAGGTCTACAAAAAAGCACTCAGATGGCAGTAAAGAGTAGTTTTAATCCAAGAATGATCAAAGCATGGTTTTCTTCTAGAAAGTAAATTAACTAACTTTGTTAATCATATTCCTCTTATAGTGAATTCACTAAATTAAAAAAGACCTGTTTTCTGGTATTGGTATTCTAAGGTTAAGAATAGGAAAACCTCAACTGTTGAATACCAAAATTAAATAATTTTAGAGACTGTGTTTATTATAACACATGATCGAAAATGGAGAACATTCATCTTGATGCCGTTAGTACAAAGATGAGGAGGAATGGCAAGGAAATTTCAAAATCGATTCAACTGTTAAGAAGAAAATTAATGATAGAATTAAACGAAATTTTATCAAAAGACTTTAAAATGATTTCAATCAATAAATTATAACAAAGATGAGACCTCCAATGAGAGAACGTGACCGCAAGAAAGAAGCAATCGATAAGAAAAAAACTTTAATGATGAACCAAGTCAAATTCTCTAGAAACACCAAACTCACGAAGTATTCTAATAAAGAATAGATATAGAATTTTAACTTTATTGCATTTCTCAGAGGATCAATAGAACTATGCATTAAATGATCATGTGAGAGAGAAACTTCCGAATTAGAGATTATACTCTCGACTCACATTGGATATCACTGGCAAGGGCTTATTTTCATTGAGGGAGTATATTAAAATGTAGGCGTACTTTGAAGAGACTGTCTCAATGGGGATCGAGTGAGTGACGTCATCGTTGCACTTGATCCAAGATCTCTTCAAAGTGCTATGACAAAAGGCTGTGTAATGACCGGTGGAAACAATCTCCGATTCGTGGTTGATCACTCCGATCAGATTGTAATGGTACGAGTGATCTGAAGGATGGACAAATTAGCATTTTCACAAGAGGTATTATCACTTGATACAATTCCTGTGTCATTTGACATTTTAACATAATTTGCATGTGTTCAGTGAAAGCGTATCCGTCTGAGCATCATGTGAGTTATAAAGATAAGAGATCTCTAGTATGCGTCATGATAAATTCCGCCATGTCTTTAGTGTCCGATGATAATCTCTGATCTATCCTGTGTGCTAGGGCACTGTTTTTGAAATAAGATCACGAGGAATTGCTATATATTGCTCAATTATATGATGAAGAAATAATTCTGAGGCTATTTCTATCTTTCGTGCTCTTTAAATCTATCTACTATGGTTGAGACTCTGATGTGTTGAAAATCCAAATAAATTCAAATGGCCGCCATGGATTTTCTCGCCTTTCAAAGGGCTACTGAATGGAAATATCGATATATTCTGTTCAGGCAAATTATTCCGCTCCTAAAGATAATCAGATTGTTTGATAAATATTCTCCGTTTAGATTTCGAAATTCTGGCTAATTTTTAACTAGATTTCGCGCATCAGTTGCATCTTCCTAACAAAAGGCTTTTAATTGAGAACTTTTCTTCTAAAAGATAGTATATTTCATGTAGTTCCCAAATATTACTCCTATCTCTCAAAAAACCTTTAGATAGTCGAGAAAATCCCGGTTTAAGTTTTGGCGCAAGTTCAAATTAATTTCAAT
>JJOG01002703.1:0-18187 GCA_000715275.1 Gyrodactylus salaris
ACAAAGCTAATCCGGGTAAAACCCTTAGAAAAAAGTTGAAAATACTACTAGAAAAATGCATCCATAAAACTCAAAATTTATCACATTTTATAGACAAAGGAATCAGCTTTTGATTGGTGTAATTATCTCTAGTTATAATTATATAAGTACATGCATTCAGATTTTTGCTATCAACAAAAGATGCCATTTTAATCATCCAAATTTCAATTTTCAAAAATCTTATAACCGATGTAACTTTGATATTATGCATCCGAATTGCCCCAAATTTTTTTTGATTTAAAGATGGTCATCCTAAGATTACTATGAAGTTGAAAATATTTCAAAAAAATGTACTGTTCTCCGAGAAAACTAAGTTGAAATCTTTTTCTCAACTCTTAAACTAAGGAAATTTTCAGTGTTTATATACCTGGATGTACCCGGGTTAATGATACATTTTCATAATTTTCCCAGGGATTTCACCTAAAGACAAGGCCTATCTACCTGGCAGCAGCAGTCTCTCCGCCCTGGGCATCTCCTCCATGCCGCCGGGCCAAAGGACCAGCATTATCGCCAAGACGCCCAGTGTCATCTCCAGCGGCTTCGCCTCCGACATGTCAGCCGCCCGACTCGCCCAACCCCCATCGCTTATCAGCAACCAGAGCAATAACAACCCCGGCCGGAGAATGTACGAGAAGCGAAAGCCGCAGAATATCACTCGACCATATCAACCCAGCGGCCCGCCACTTATTGAACAGCCCACGCCGTCAGAGTCAATGATTGACTCCTCAATGAGAGATGAGCATGATAGAACTCTGAGTAAGAAAAACCTCAAGAGTTCATATTATCGTGAGGAGTCCCTGGAGTTGGCTGATAGCAGGCCGGAGTTTAATCGAAGGATCTCAAACAGTTCATACAAGGTTTGTTTTCAATGATAACCAGCCAATCAGATTTGAGATGAAAAATAGTCTTGTCTTATTGGTCAGAAGAATTTCTATATTTTACAATTTGTAAAGTTTATCATTTTACAGAACGTCATTCATTGACCAGTCACTTGGGATTATATTTTATTTCCAATGGTCGATTCTTTCATTTGGAAGAATTTCTAGTACATATTTTTAAAGTGGATTTTGGAGATTTTCTCATGTCTTGTCAAGTGGTTATAAGTTGTCTCAAGAATCAAAACTTTGATATTTGCAGATGAGATAAATAAATACACAAAATAACAGGTCAACTTTTGAAAATTATTAATGCAGTCAATGTGCACAAATGTTCATCTTTTGTAGACAATGTACTTTGAAACTATTTTGATATTAACCTACATACTCATGAGTATGCATATTTATAATAATAATTTTCCAAGGCTCCATCAGAGTTGTCAAGAATGTCTAACAACAAGAATCAACCTAACATTGCACGATCATTTACGAATTTGGCGAAACAAGATGATGATATTAGTAGTACTTCATCTGAAGATTAAAAAGTGTGTAATACACAAATATCAAAAGTTGCCTAAACAACTCATTTTTGCTTTATTTTTTACTGTAATTTTATTTCATCCATATCAAAACTGTGTACAATGTAACGTTTGATTAGTATATTTACTTTTATTGTTTGCTTTAAATATAATTTTTATTAAAGATCTTAATTACAAAATCTGTTGATCGAGAGAGAAGTAGACCATTTTAAATGATATTAGTTTAACAGAATTATTATTACTCTAGATTTGAATCTCAGCGGGCAATTTTTACAAAAGTAATTTACTTTAAGTGAATACTGCTGAATCAATGACGACATTTTGTTTAAACTCTTACAAAATACGAAAGAAATTCGTAATTTACAAATTTCGTAAATATGATTGTCCGATTACAAACCTCTCAGAGAATGATGAGGATAAACTGCGAGCCTTCGGACACAATGTCAATTCTCTATAAAAGAGTTGGTGAAGTCATTCCCGGCGACAACTGGTATTTATCCGATCAGAGAATTGGGAAGTCAAAGTTGAGTCTACAAGATGAGAAGAAGAGAATGAAGGACTTTGAGTAAGTTATTTCAATTCATCTTCCCTAGGAATGGCTTCATCTTCTATCTTTTCTACATTGACTCAACCGGGGATAAGGACGTTAGTGAAAAGTCTGCTTCGATGAATTCGACCATTTGCGAAGATGCCGTCGATGTTTATCTTAACAAGATTGAAGGAAATATAAAGAGGAAACCGGATCCAAACTTTTGTCATCATCCTGACAATGCTCTCTGCTTTCATTGCACTCCACTAGAGGTAAATATTTCATAGCTTTTAAATGTACTAACCTTATCTAAAATACTCTGTTGACATAAAACTAGCGCCCAGAACTAATTCTACGTTGATAAAACTAGTAAAACTGATGAATAATTCGTCACTTCAAAGAGAAAATTGATTAAAATGCATAATTTGCATCTTTCAATATTTTCTGTACCTTAAATAATACTAAAAGTATTATGAGAAGATAATAGGTCATCTGTTGAAGTAGGATAAGTTAATATATCATCGGATTATATTATCCGCAATAGATCTGCAATTATTTTTCAATTTCATGGATGGAAACCCTTTGATCCTTCCAAAAATCTATTTTAAGTGGGCACGTGTATGCCAATCGATTGAGTGAAAAGGGTTAAGAAAATGGTTTTATTTCTTAAATTATGGTCATATCTCATAAAATTGATTTTGTTCTAGAATTCTTCAAAAAATCCAGAATGTTTTACTTCAGAGATGTCGTTAGAAAATTAAACTCATAAAAACATTGATATGATAATTATAACATGTTTAGAGCACATATTCGGTTGATTAACTAAAAATTTTCCACATAGCCCGGCGATCCAAAGTACCTTGAAATGACATCACCCCCGGCAAAGTTCCTACCGTTTCACGCGTACATTCGTAAGATGAAAAAGTCCTCAAAATTCATCGTCCTCGAGGATATCAACTGCGATGTGAAGCAAAACTGCAACTACCATCCCCCATGGCCGGAGGGGATCTGCACCAAGTGCCAGCCGCCGCCAATCACTCTGAACCTACAAGAGTATCGCCATGTCGACAATGTGGAATTCGAGAATCCAAACATTGTCAACGAGTTCCTAGACTACTGGCGAAAGACTGGATGTCAGAGATCAGGGATCCTCATTGGCTCCTACCGGCATCATGACTCGATTGAGACAAACCCACTCGCCATAAAGTGTTCTGTATCCGCAATTTACGAAGTGAAGCAGACCTCGACACAAAAGACGATTAAATTCGATGACCAGCTGAAAGACTGCATTCCCAAGGCTACTCTTAAGATGTTGAAGGCCATCGGACTGGGTCCGGTCGGCTGGATATTCACCGACCTCGTCTCTCAGGATCCAGTAAAGGGCTCCGTTAAGCATTATCGCGGTACAATTGTAAGTTTTGTTACTAACTCTATCAGATCTTGATCTATTTCCCTTAAAAACTGATCGGGCTTTTCATTCTTGAAATCACACAGATCTTTTTTCAAATAATTTTCCATTTTCTAAGCCATACAAGACATATTTTAATATTCTTTTATTTCAAAGGACTCTTATTTCCTCACATCACAAGAGTGCATAACAGCGGCGAACTTCCAAAACCTCTACCCCAACGTCTGCAATTACTCCTCAAAGGGCCACTTTGGCTCAAAGTTTGTGACTGTCGTCGTTACCGGTAATGCTGACAACGAGATTAGCTTCGAGGCCTACCAAGTATCCAACCAGGCCATGGCATTGACACGCTCCAACGTCATAGTGCCCACCCTTGATGCTCCGGAGTTGGGATACATCAGGGAGACGACGAAGGAGAAATTTGTCCCAGAAGTCTTTTACTCTGTGAGTCTTGAATAAATATAGATAAAAGTGTCAAGTATTCAAGTCAAAAGAATGACATTAGAAAAGGTATTTCATTAGACATTTCAATGCTTAGTAGATTTGTAAAATAGTACATTTAAATGCATTTCTAAATCTCGACCCTTAAGGCCCACGAAAAAATGATTCATTCGTGGTTAGTAGAATTATAAAAATCTGAATTCAATATTGTCTAATACTTTCGACGCGATAACATTGTCACTCGATATCAGGTCAGGAGTAAGTTTGAGACCTTTAATTTTATTTAACAAATAAAATGTTCAAAAGTGCATTACTTTTTTTTCTTTTGAAATGTTCTGAAAAAGCTTTAGAAATGCGTTGAAATTGTCTTAAATGCATTGAAAGTATGTGATCCTAATCTGTCAGTAATTTGTTCCAGATATCTCTCCGTCTTTAAAATAGTTATCAGAATATATTTCTAAATTTTCTTACATCTGGTTGATCTGATATATTCAGGGCTCCCAAATAGAAATATTTGGCATATTTTAATGCATCTTAAAACCTGGAGCATTCCATATACATTCTATTATATATATATTTTCGAATATTTTTACACAAGAAGAATATCTTTACTTCATTAGAAACAAGGAATAAAAAAGTTTTTTTTTCGTTTGGGTTTGATTTCCAATTAAAAATTAGATTAATGAGAAAAATTATCTCAAGTTTTTCATTCTTTGTATCCTGGGTCCTTTCGAAATCGCAATGAATAACTCTTAAAGTTGGGTCTTTTGCTTATAGGTTTATGAGCAAATGAGTGATTTTTGTTAGGATACTAAGCACATCATACGACATTGAAAGAGGTCTCCCGGATTTTGAACTAATTTTAAAGAGAATAATTTTTCTCAAATTTAATAGGAATATTTCGAGAATATTATTATTCCAAGAAATTTTTTTTCTAGAAGCCCTCGTTATTTCAAATTCGTGAAACTATTCAAGCCTCAAATTCTTTCTTGGGAAAATTCCAAAATTAGATGAGAAAGTTATGAATTTCTAACCTAAAATATAGAATTTGTGGGGATTAGAATTCATCCAATAGTAAAAGAATTTCTTGAATGGTTTCAGAATTTCTGACTTCCGCTGCTGAATTTTCCAGCGATAGAAAAATGGCGTTGACGCGTTAAAAGCATGTGTTGAGTAAATTGAAAAAGACCCTATTATCTTTATGAATATTCCCAATTTAATATTCTCTCTTCTACACTCTAGTGTAAAGATGAGTATGGTAACCAAGTGACTAGAGTTGGCCGGCCATTGCCAATGGAATACTTACTCATCAATATTCCGGTGGCCTTCCCAAAAGTCTCGCGATTCTCATTCCCTCAAAGCACTCTCGGAAAGAACTCCTTTCCAATTGAAAATCGTCAAGTTCTCGGAAGCATCCAGAGTGTCGAGGCCCTCTCCAAGTGCATCAAGGAGGCTAACAAGAATGACCTCCCAGAAGAGCAGATATTCGTCCAGTTAATCGGAGACTTCCACTTCATCACCTGGCTCATAACAGCGTCGGACATCTTGGATTCATCCAGTGACCGAGTGAATCTCCAACAGGCCATCCTTGAGCTGATTACAAACTCTGATCACTCCCATCTCATTCGCTGGACCGAGGAGAGTCCTAGTTGGAAGAACATCCAGGAGATGTTGAATGTTTACGGATCCAATGATCGAACTGCCGGCGGAACCTCTCCCGGCCCCGTAGGCGAGAGTTGGCCGTGTACATTTTGTACTTTTCTCAATTCCAGCTCTGTGGGAAATTGTGAAATGTGCGGTCTTCCAAAGAGTGGATAATAAGAGAGAGGAAAACACCCTTTTTTAACATGAAACCTAATAAAGTCTATTGATAAAGAATCCTTTTGCTCACCATAATAATATTCAAGTATGATGTTCATTCACCAAGAATACCTTTCAATATTTATACACTAGGATTAAATAGCCCTTAACGATTTCCTATTCACACCCTCTCAAGTCAATATCAATAAAATTATAGGTCACAGATAAAGACCAATTATTGTGGGTACTCCATCTCTAGACTCAAGCGTTGGGATAGAAATCAAAACAGCAGCGATATCGCTATGTAATTAATCCTTAAAAAAGGGTAGTATTTTAAGACTACTGTAGTCCACTCTTTAGTTTACGCCTTGTTATGATAGAGGAAGGTAAGATTATCTTTTGTAGCCTAAAATATAGACTTGGACGAAAGAATTGTCATCAACGTCGGCGGGATCCACCACGAGACGACGCGGGGCACTCTGAAGAAGATTGCTGCCACTAGACTCTCCAAGTTGTTTCCAAATCAGGCGAATTATGATCCCGAAAAGAATGAATACTTTTTCGATCGTCATCCCATAGTGTTCACTCATATAATAAACTACTATCGCACTGGCCGTTTACACTACCCAACAGACGTCTGCGCTCCTCTCTTTGAAGATGAATTAGACTTTTGGGGTATTGACTCGAATCAGGTAGAACCGTGCTGCTGGATGTCCTACACCTCCTTTCGTAGCACTAGCGAGACATTGGAGCTTATCGATAACGGAGGCTTCGATCAGACCATTTCCACGGACCTTATGCTTTATGAGAAGTTTGGGTACCTTGATAAGTTTAATGAAGCTTCCTTGTCCTTTTGGCAGAAGAATAGACCAAAGGTCTGGGCAATGTTTGAAGAGCATTACTCGTCAACTGCTTCCAAGGTAATCTTTTATTTTTATTCAATTATACTTTGCTAATGTAGCTACTTTCAAGTAACATGTATATATTTTAATATTAAAAGTTTATTCTAGAAAAATGAATGTGCAAAAATACTGTTTACTGTTTTCTATTCATAAAATTATATTATTTCTAAAAATAAGTGATAAAATTTGTAAGAGTAATTTCAATTTATCCAGGTTATTGCTGGAATTGAAATGGTCTGCATTTTGCTGACAATAATTTCACTCATCTATCGCTCTACGATAAAGATTGAACAATTCGATAAGGATCAGTGGCAAAATCAAAGTTTGACCTTCTTCAAAAATTTCTCCCTATCAAATTACATGATCGTGTTTTACGTGGAGATTGGCTGCAATCTATGGTTTCTTGTGGAATTCATCATTCGTTTAATTGTCACGCCAAAGAGAATTAAAATTTTCTTATTTCACGACACTGTGAACATGGTTGAGACAATCTCATCAATAACAATTATTGTGGAGATATTAGTTCTGCTTACGCAATCTTCAGATTTCTACCTAAATCCCTATTTTCAAATTCTAGTGTCCATAAGAATGTTTAGGGTGTTTAGAATTGCAAGGTTTTTCACGGGAATGAAGATTCTAGTTGTCACGTGCAAGGCGAGTGCAAAGGAGTTGTTCTTACTTTTCATTTTCATATCTGTTTTCGTTTTTATTTTTGGCACTCTAGAGTACTATGTGGAGAATTTTATGAAGAGAAAACAAATAAGCTCAATACCTATTGGATTGTGGTGGGCAGTCGCTACAATGTCAACTGTCGGCTATGGAGATGTGGTTCCTGAGAGTTTGGCGGGAATGATTGTTGGAGTAATGTGTATCATTGTTGGAGTTTTGTCAATCTCGCTACCAGTACCAATTATCGCGTCAAACTTTTCAGTTTTTTACACTCATATAAGGGCACGCGAAAAACTACCAAAAAAGCGAAGAGAAGTACTGACAGTTTCAAATTTTAAAAAGAAACGCCCAATTATACACTAAAATTGTTTTAGCTGGATGTAAATTTGAAATAAAATTTATGAAAATTTGTGATTTCTTTCGCTCCTCTTAATACTAGATCATGCTAAATGATTATATAGAAATTAATGTTGTTCTCAATGAAGATAAATCTAAAAACGAATATTCCTTCCTCGATCTCATCCATCAGAAGAAGAATACAGCTGTAAGTAGTCATTTACAACATTTCTCTTTAGAATTCCAGTCAACCTGAGGATGAATGCCAGAATGACGTCACGAATATAGCAAAGATGCTTGAGAAAAAATATGTAGGCTATTTATTTCATCCTCCCGTCTCTTCTTTAAGGGTAAACAAGTAACAATTGACAAAAGTGGCTGTAAGAAACGAGTTAGAGTTGACGACTACGCAGAAATCGGCTGCGGTTACGACTCGGAGGACTCCTTCATCGATGACAGTGAAGCTAGAGATATAATTCTCGCACCAAATATTACCAATAAATTTGGCGGCTTTTTCGTACAAGACGGCTTTCTCGAATCGATCGAAGAGACTCTAGATCACATTGAAGACTCAAATAGCTCGAAGCCAAAGAGTTTACCTGACGAAGCTCCCACTGCCAAAGAGACTAAAATGTGAGTTTAATTCCCCTTCTCTCAAGCACAGAAACGTTTTCTCTGTTTGTTTAAATAATAGTCACAACGATTATTAAGCCTTATCATGAAGCTTTTATTTCATTTTATTAGTATTAGGTCCATAATTCACCAAAATAATGGTATAATATTTTCAAAATTCATAGTGTTTCTGTCGATAAAAACGTACTCAGTTCAATTAACCAAAAACCCGTCATTGAGATCAAAAAGGAGGGCCCCTTCAAGACAGAAAATAATCAAGAGAATGTACCTGAAAATTTACCCGAATCTATAAAGATTAATCTGAAAATCAAGTCAGAACCTGTACCAAAGAGTGCTCCAATAGTCGAAGATAAGAAATCCGAAGTTCAGGACAGGGTCTTCAAGATGGAGCCTGTCGATCTGCCTCTAGAATTCGTTCAGTTGATCGATAAACTCAAAGAGCTACCCAAGAACTATTCAAACAAAGAATTTACTGAGACAGCAGAGAGTATCATGAACTTCCTACAAGGAAATGCCTTGTCTAGGAATCAGAAGAAATACGGCGCCAGCCTGCTCAAAGAGAAGACTTCGATAAATAAAGATAATCTAGCGAGACGATTGAGGAACTTGAAGAAACGCACAGAAACTAATAAGATGGACGAGTTACTTGATAAACTCAAGGATTGTGAGTTTTACAATATTCATTCAAACAAAACATTGTCTTTTAAAACGTTTTTTTTTCAGTAATATCTCTGGAGATGCCGAAATTAGTGGAAAATTTCAATAACGACATGAGCCTACATCAGGTGCGCCTGGATCAGTGGAAAGAAAAGTAAAGTTAACATGGTATTTTGTATAATTCACTCCTGAACGCTTTGCGCCACTAGCGAGTCTGATAAAAAGCATTTAAGAAAGAACTAATCTTAAATTAAATTTGATTGGTAAAAATTAAACAAGATACGAACGAGGAAATTTCAAGAAATTATTTGAGTCAAGAGTTTTACACTAAAAATTTAGAAATTCTTTTTTTGAATAATAACATGTTATTAAAGATTCATAAACTATATTTTAAATATTGTTTCTTCCGTCAAGTATATTTATCCTAAAAAAGCATATTATTGAGAACATGACATTTTTGATATATCCTCAGAAGGCCATGTACTTGATTCACTAATAATTAGTCATTTGAAGCGGATTTCCCCCCCCCCCTTTTTAATTGTTCTCTTTCCCAGTGTTGTCAAGGTGGAAAAGGAGAACGCTATCGCTTCAACTTGCGGCCAGGAAATGATCAAGAAGCCACCAAAGCCGCAAGGACCGAGAAAGTGCTTCCGTCAGTCCACACAGATCAAATCCCTCGTTGAAAATATTGTATTCTACCACCTATCCAAGACAGAGACGACCTTCAAAAAGGCCGGCAACGAGTTCAATCAAAAGGTCGCTGAAGAGGAAATGAAGCGCTTCATCACCGACCGGTTGACTGTCATTTGGCCCGAGGGCTGGGTGACGGATTCGTACATTTGGCGCTGCTGTCAGACGCCGTTTCACAAGTTTTGCCTCTCTCATAGTATCCAGTTTGCGAATTCGGAGATTCCTACTGAAACACCTGTGAAGAGCGGTCTCCATCTGAATAGTCAATCGAGTAATTGGTCTAAAGATAAGCTTTTGAGCACTCCAGAAACCTCGCAAGTATCAACCCCGCCTACGCAGTCCAATCAAATCAGCTGCAACTCTGCTGTGCAGGAATTCAATAATAAAGTTAGTCGACTACTTACTAGTAGATATAAGTGGTATATTAATATCTCATCACTGGGTATTTGTATCAACTCTCAAGTGTTTTATTCATCATTAACCTTCCTAGGCCCAAGGATAGAAAAAATTGAAATTTTGAGAATTTTGTTGCAGATTAATTAGTAAGGCAAATTCAGAAGACATTTTCGTCTTTAACATTTTTCAATACAAATTCTCATTTAAAAGTTACGAAAAAATCATAAACATTTTGTCGGTGTTTCGAGCCTTCTAGTGAGATGTAACAATAATGTTACTATGGGCCTAGGAGGGTTAAAAACATTCATTGAGACTAAACTATCTGAGACTAGCTTACTCAGGATGTAATTTTTTCTTTTATAACTCCACATACAGTCCCCTCCTGTTTCGCGAAAGTCAACCCCACTTTTCCATTCAATTTTTTTGTATTAGTACTCACAAGTAGCATGAGGTTATAATTACAAATTCATGGTAATGGGTATTTTCTAATGCAGTATTATAAATTATACCAGAAGATGCGGAATTTTTCTCTCAATCGTTTTCTTCAATAAAGGCCTATAGACAAATTTAATTCATAGACTCAAATTGGCGTTTAAGTGAAATTGGCATTTTAGAAAATCGATAATCAATTATGACAAGAAATATTTTTCCGGGTTTATTTAGCTAAAACCTAGTCATTATCTTTGCTTGGTGTAATGCTCAATCAACACGGTTTTCAATAAAAAATAATACCTTTTTGTATAAAAATAAACATATTTTTGGCTTCTGAAAACACATGTTTCATGAGAATTATATTAGATATTTCTAGATAGCCCTAATGACAATTCATTTTCCAGAATAATAATGCAACGGAAAAGACTCCCGCCATGTTCAAGGAGCCGTACGGTCAAAGGCCAGCACAGAACAAAACTCCCCTACAGAGTTCCCTATCGAATAACACTGCATTGAACAATCACATCCAAAGAGTTGACCTCGTCTTTCCAGAGCGTAGGGTGTCCTCCATGCCAGAGGGAATATCACAGAACATTCCGCCCAGTTATCCAAAGAAGTCAGCTGAACAACAGCCAAAGTTCCCATCGGCCTTCACAATATCCAGTCTTAAACGTGAGACTGAAGATGACATTGAAATCATGTCAGTGATACCTCCAAAGAAGGTCTCCCTCAGTAATAAGTCCTCCTCGCAAAACTATGCACCCTTCAACTCACAGAACAGCGTCAAAGAGGTTCGTTACTTTATAGAATAAGCAAGAAAATGTTCAGCATTACCGTTTAATTCAAGGTCTCTTCTAATAAAGCCTATTAACAGAGCTACCAAATGCATTTTTGAAATCATAAAATCACAAATCATTTAAAACAATTCTTTTCTAGGATGTGAAGGGTCAAGAGATTATCATTTTGTCTTGATAAAAGATAAAATTGGGAAAATATTTTCCATAATTCCCATATTCTGTGCATAAGAGCTTCTAGTTGTCATTCCGAAAAAAGCTTGGTTAAAAATAGAATTCAATACACATTTGAATTGCGCGGGTTTTTAGATAATTTCAACCCAAACAGAATAATTTTTTATTGTAGTAGATGTTTCTCGATAAACTTAAATAGTTCTTTGGAAAACTATGAACGAATTTGACAGTAATCAATAATTTAAAACGTATTAATTGAGGCCACTAGTTGAACTTCGTAAATCCACAATCATTTAAAGGAGAGAGGTTTCAATTTAAAACTTTCAACAGACCGTTAACAGTGATCGCCATAAATGAAATGAAAGATTTTCTTTATTTATGAAGAATTAGACTATCTACTCTCTACTGATGAGTCTTAAGAAAGACGAAACGCGTCTAGAGACGTTTTTTTCAATAAATAATACTGCAAAAAATGTTCACTGTTGTAACCACAGTTTCTAGGAGAAACTAGAAATACAATATTTTGAAATTATTTAAAGTAATTAATTATCCTAAATCTCTAGACAATGCAATCAATTGGTTTAACCTCAAACATATCGCACCTCTCGAGTGTGAATCGACCGGAAAATCAAATTTTTGAGAGTCAGAAAAACTCTCAATCCGTCTACCTCACTCCCTTCTCCATAGCGAACAATATTCGAGGAGGCAACGCGAACAGTGGTTATCCTATGACAGTTCCCAAGAATAATGAGCCACAACGAAAATCCCAACCACTCGTGAGAGCTTTTACAGATTTATAATTTTATTTGTATTTTTTTACCCCGCTAAATAATTAATTAAAATCTAGTTTCTTCTGATATGAAGAGGATTCTTTCAACATGTTTAGAATTAGTTCTCTCACCTCAGGTCCAACAACTGTATCTTTAATATACTATTTAAGGCTTAAATTTTAAGCTTTAAATTCTCCATGCGAAAAAGTTCCTTAGCGATGTAAAAAAATATTTATCCAGGGTCAAATGTTAGGCTTTAATTCCTTTAATTTAGTATGATCACAGTAGCAGTCTGCAGGAGAAACTCAATCATTCCGGCAATCTTGTGAGTAACTAATTTACCCATAATATTAATTATTTTACAATATTCATCATTCCAGGTTCGCAAGTCTGAACAACTCACTCAGAGCATCGTTAATGGGGATACCAATCTCTACAAGAATATACAACAAATCCAAAAAAACTATATGAACTTTATGAATCAGAATCAGGAGGGAAATTAAATGTAAAGAATGTATTAATAAATGTAAAATTGTCTATGCAATCTTCCAGCCCTTCTCTCTTATCCAACCGAGATTATCAGCTACGAGGTGGAGATTTTCACACGAGTCGCATCTGATGATTACCACTCCAGTTTCGTAGGATTTCTTTGAAAAAGTCTTGTCGTTAGTGAAATCACATTGCTATTTATAGAAGAGAGATTTATTTACTTTACATTTGAATATTAGCCTCTTTCTAGCATTAATTACACCAAGTTTACTAGGAACACCACTTAGCGATCTAAAGGGCGCTGGATTTATAAATCTTATGGATGAAGTTAGTGATCTAAGCGCAAACATTCATTAAAGCATTAACTTTGAAGATTTGAAATAGCAACTTGTTAAAACTGTTAAGAAAATATATGATATTTTTGTGTTTTAAGTTGTGACAAATTTCTTTGAATCAAAATCAACCTTGAGTTTTTCTGCCTCTAAAAGCCTTTTACTTAAAGGCTTGATAATAATATACCTTGTTCCAGTTCCACAAATTCGATTATACTCTTCGATATTAACTACTCTCAGATGTTTCAATTAGAGCTGAATTATCCTGCCATATCTTGCACTAAATGATATCACATCTCCAGAAAGGATTCAAATACTAAGTGGACTAGCTCATAGTTAATCATGGTCATGGAAGAAGATGTCAACTCTTCAACCTTTCTTCAAGAAGGTAAGTCATAATTTCATTTAGCACAAAAAATTATTTTGAAAGTCTGAAACAATTTTTGCACTTTATTTTTCAAAATTTAACCAAAACTTAAGAATTAAAGGAATACAAGTGATTTCACGGATTAGATAAGAAAAGATTTAAATCTTCTCTTAAGTTCACTCCAGTTTTTATCAGTGCCTTGTATATATAATTTTTAAGTGAACTAGGCGTGCTTGCTGGTTACTGTTGAGATAGAAACATATCCACTACACTAGATTTTCTTAACATTACAATAGGCAAGAAGAGAGATAGCGCTCTAGTGATATGAATCTTTTCTCCTCTCTCCAGATATAAAAATGGAGTCTGACTGACTTAAATCCTAGATAATAGTGTGTATAAAATTTGGTATTTAGAACAAAAATTGTATGCTTGTGTGAAAGAGCAAATTTATCCAGTGATTCTTATCTCACCTAGTCAGCTAGATGTTAGATAGAGAGAGAGAGGCAGCAAAGATTCGCTACCCTTCTATACCCAAAAAATCCCTTATCTCAATTTGATATCAGTCTTGAAATCTTCAACTGTTTTTTTCTCTACTTTTTTAAGAAATATATTTTCTTCTCGTTGTTTGTATGTCAAGATAGGCAGAGCAGAATTTCTCTCAAGAATATACACTTGAAATAGCCTCATCTAATAATAGATAAACATCCATTCCACATCTATGGACAATGGCATGCATTGGGTCGGTCTTATCTCTCGCAAAATTAAAGCCTTACAAACAGGTTTCCTAGATTAGCCCCGGCATGTACGAGATTGTACATGTTTATACACACACACATTGTGAATGGCGCACTTTGTCTGAGATAACGAATATAATATCTGGGAGATTAAAATCTGTTATTATTTATTTTATTATCAGCTTATCTGAAAGTTCCATTCTCTGCCTATTTTGTTGAAAATTAATTTGCAAATAAATAAACAAACTCTGTTTAATTGCTTTCAAAAATATATTTTTAGGAATGGAAAAATGCCAGAAATTATATTTGGGTTATTTTTCTTTTGGTAACAAGTTTTTAGAGAGGGAAAATTTAATTTATCATGAGATAAAATTTAACAATTTCTGATTTAAACTCAAAAATCATTGTTTTAATCTCACGATCATTGATGGAATCTTGATCGGAATTTGATTCGTTTGAAAAGAAGCTCTCTAAACTTTAATTCCCTCTCAAGTGGAAAAGAATAACAATGCAACCTTGGTGTTAAAGACGCCACGCCAACAGGTTCAGGTGAAGGAAGAGGCGGAAGACCTCCCCGAAATCATCTTCCCAGCCGGCCTGAAGATGAACAGCCGAGAAAAGATTATTGAGACATCTCGCTTCTTCCCCTACAACTCCATCTTTGGGCCGTTTACTGCCAACATTGGGTGGATACACAAAGTTGATAATCTCGAGAGTCTATCGGCAAAGTTCAATGTTGTAAGTCTCTCTCTCTCTGGACTATTCTCAGCATGTTTCATCTAGAATTTTGACATGACATTTTCAATGCACTTCTAAAGCTTTTCTGAGACATTTCAGAAGAAAAATAGCATTTTTTGGACACGTTCATAAAATAAAGTCTAAATTTAACTCTTAAAATTAATTTTTTGAGTTTTTCAAATCCTTTAACCCTTGTAAGCAAAATCTTGGAATTTTTGAACGGAATCATTAGTGTTGCAATGATTAGTTCGTTCTTTCTTTGCAAATCCTCCCTCTACTTGGTGGTGCCGGTATGAGAGGAAGCTATTGACTACAGCGTTCGAGGAAAAACAAATAATAGCATCAAAAAAGAAATGAAGAAACTACAAAGGTTTAAAGATTTTGATGTGCAAAAAAGGACAGTAAAAAATTAATTTTTGTTGTTAAAGAAGCTTCAAAGAGGTGTGAAATCTAAACCCCTAATTACTTAAGTGTGAAGAATACATCAAAAGAAAGCCATTTATTTCTTCTTTTCAAAGTGATCATTGTCAAATTACACTTATTAGTAGAGCACTAATAGCAAAAATCATGTTGTTTATTGTATAAGAATTATTTAGTTTTGGAAAAAGTAATAAAATTGTCCCAGACTTGAATGGTCAATTCACAAGTCTTCATTATAAAGAATCTTGATTCAAGATAGATGTTTCCTAACACGAAATCGAAAATGAGGATAAAATAGAAAAGCAGATCCTTAACTACCGACTCTGATGGACTAGAAATTGACTTGAAACCTCGTAACTCTTACGAAAAGAGAGAACAATCCTCTCTCAATAAAAATATATCGGAGTCTCGAAGCTAATTTATCACTATGCGATTGATTTTCCCCCATCAATTAGTCAGATGAGGTGAAAATAGATAAAAATTAGACAAGTATGGTTTTCGACATTGATATTATAAATTATATTGCATTTTAAAATAACATGTTAAAATTAGCAAAAATCCTATTTTTGGTGCTCAAGTTATTACCAGTATTTGAATTCTGAGTTCTCGTGTCACTGTGCGCCTAGGAGGGTTAAGACATTTTTTTCCTGGTTCGCCTAGAAAGAGAAATTGAGTTTCATTGCCCAGTCTACTCTGGTTCCCCATCTGGGGTCATAATAGCGAGGTAGAGGGGATCCTTTGACTTCTGCCAGCGTAATCGAGCCGACAAATCCCCATCTATTGAATTGAGATCAATCAACATGATGTATGCGAACTCAATCTGCCCATTGTAGACTTGATACTTATCAAAATCGTATCAGCAATAGAGATGGAATATTGATTGATTATAATCATCTCATTTTAATCTTATCTAATGGGCAATGCATACACAGAGAGAGAGAAAGAGAATGATTGAACGAAATATATATATGTGTGTGTTTTATCGTTAGATTTTATCAGTCTTTTTTTACTTTTCAAACGATTTAGAGCGATTTTCAAGATTTTCTTTATCGATCGCCTCTCAGCCATCTATCATTAACCCTCACTTGGGTGGAGAGGGGAATGTATGGGTGATATTCATGCCAAGATTTCAAAGACTGATATTCCATTCACCATGACTAGACCTAAATCATATACACTGCTTTCAAGTAGACCAATCTCTGTGATGCCAATTTGATAATACAGGTTATTAATTGGATTATTAATTCCTAGGTTATGAGAATTTTTCCTAAAATACAGTATTTAGTTTGGGAGATATTCGCGGTTTCTTTGAAGATACAGTTATTCAATTACAGACTAGTGCAAATGTTAAGTCTTCTACAACGTAAGATGAGGAAAATAGTAAAACTCAAAATTGCAAAATATAGTGGGGTTTTCAGAATTTCAGGAGCAACACCGGGGCTCAAGCTCAGAATAAGTGTCTCAGGTCACTTGCCAGATAACACATCCTTTCCTTGGTCCGATACAATAAAATGCATATTCATTGGCCACAGGCATGCGTCAGGGGTGTGATGGAACACAAATATAGGCCTTTTTTAGGACATGCTTTCCAAGTACGATAGTGAAGTAGTATTTCCCTTCTCCAAGACTTCCAAGTTCACCTTTGATGCTCAGGGCGTGAACCTCGGTTCTAGTCATAGTTTTAATAATGCCCTATGGAAGATCTTTATAAATGTCACACTATCCAATAGAATGTCTAGTATAAAAAGAAGATACATGCCCTAAAAGGATTGATGAATCATCAATGATGATTTGAAAGTCGACAAGCCTTATTTCTAGGCGTATTCATCGAAAAATGTCGAAATCTTCGATAAGGACAATTAGATGAGGAAAATAAGGACTCTTCTAAAATCTTTGTGAAGAGTGAAACTGAATCTTTTTTCGATTTTCCATCATAACAGACTGTTTAGAACCACAAAAATAGAATTATAAAAATTCCGCTTTCTACAACTTTTTGAAGAATACCAGAAAGTTTCTAAATTTATTGTTTCAAGTGACCTTTAACACAATTAGTTCTAAATAATCTGTTATGATGGAAAATCGAAAAAAGATTCAGTTTGACTCTTTACAAAGATTTTAGAAAAGTCTTTTTTTTGTCCTAATCTTATCTGATTATCCTAATAAGAGTCCTTATCAAAGATTTCGACATTTTACGCCTAGAAATAGGGCTCGTAAAATATTTTCTGTAAAAAATCCATATTACCCCTCACGATTGCTTGTGACCAATGAATATATGTACATTGGGGCACTGCTTTTTGAAAAGAAAGTTTATCCAGATAATTATCTGGATTATAATTCAGTTTCAAGAAATATAGGGGATACTGAATATGAATTCGATAAAAATGTCTACAAAAAACCACATCTTTTGAATAAGCACTACTCATAAGGGAAAAATGGTTGAAAATGAGATTTGATCAACTGCAAGTTGATTTTTGTATTCAGAGAAAAAACTCATTTAATCTATCTTCTATCCAAGTTACAAATCAGGGGTAAACTCAGAATTTACCCGACAGATTTTAATGAAATTTTCTAAAACCATCCATTATGTGGTCGCGAGTGTTCCTAGCGAAAATCCTAAGCTCTAGCGATCCCAGATCTCTTTCAAATCACTATTTTCAATAACCAATCAGAATGCAGCATTCAGCCTTTTCGTTTCCTCTCTGCCCCACAAGTGTTCACACACTAAATGTTTTCATTATTTCACTACCCATCACAAAGGGATTGTTCAGGTATTTGGATGAATAGATTCTAATCTTCTTTCAGCCACACATTCAGAGAATGGTGACTTACTATTTAGAGAGAGTTTTATTCTATTGTTTTGAGTCATAAATACCGAAATACATATTTGCCTCTCATTTTTAAAGGTCATTTATTAAAGTAAGATTTTTTGAATGGCGCCATGTAAGAGAATCTAAAAATTAAGTTTGAGAATTAATCAACAGACTCCGTATCAAAAAAAGTTGCAAGAGGTAAAACCTATTTTT
>JJOG01002706.1:0-10753 GCA_000715275.1 Gyrodactylus salaris
TGACATATTATTCGTCTAAAGAATATTTTTGCATATTTATAAAATTGAACTTTTTCCATAATTATTGGTGATTATAATTCTATCCTGACGACATATTTGTGCATATTATTTCAGAAAGAATTGCATATTTTCTAAATCAAAGTGCATATTTCTGGTCGCCCTAGCGATCAATAATTCTGAATTCAGCTTTAGAATTAGAATCGAAATAGATCCTTAAAATATGCAAAAATTCGCACTCACTAGAGTTCCACTAGAGATCAAGATCATTGCAATGATGAAACCTTCAAAATAGCGATGCTCGACAATCTTGTAAGACCCATTCCGCATGAAGATGTAGGCCCTGCCGATGGGCGTCTTAAGGCAGGGCTTGGTGATACAGTTCAACTTGTTCATCACAAACTTGGGACAGCAATCATCAGGCTGGTCGAAATACTCAACGTCCACTTCTATGGGATCTATCTCGATCCTTGAACTACTCTTGTCAGAGATGTTTTCATCACTATTCTGATGGGTGCAAGAGCATTCGGAGAATTGGTCGTTCAACGGCGTGTTCTGCTGGTACGTCTCAATTAAGGTGCTAGAAATTGTATTATTTGTTGACTTCTCATCCGTATATTTAATGAATTATGAATTAAGCTTAATTCAATGAAGGTTCATGAAATTTACTGATTCATTGAATATACACTAGGAAATATGTACTAGGAAATTTCACGAATCTTGCCTTGGGAAATTTCTTGAACCCTTTTACCTCTTTTAGATCGCGCACAATCCTAATCTAGACATGATTTCACGAGGAACTGTGTATTAAATATTTATTATAAGTGTTGGAAACAGGCCAAAATAATTTGGCATGAAAATCATATTCAAATTAATTTGAACTTGCGCCAAAACTTAAATCGGGATTTCCTCGACTATCTAAAGATTTTGTGAGAGATAAGAATAATATTTGAGAACTACATAAAAAATGCTATCCTTTAGAAGAAACGTTCTCAATCAAAAGCCTTTTGTTAGGAAGATGTGACTGATTTGCGATATCTAGTTAAAAATTAGCCAAGAATCTAAACGGAGAATATTTTTCAAACAATCTGATTATCTTTAGGAGCGGAATAATCTGCTTGAACAGAATATATCGATATTCCCACTCAGTAGCGCTTAAAAGGCGAGAAAATCGATGGCGGCCATTTGAATTTATTTTTATATGGATTAAAGCGCGCGAAATAGCCTCAGAATTAGTTCTTCAACATATAATTGAGCAAAGCGATTCCTCGTGATCTTATTTCCAAAAAGCAGTACCCTACTACACAGTGTGTAGTACGCACTAATGCGTGTAATTTCGTGCATGTGTGTGTTAAAGAGGCGCACAGATTGTGTGGGTGATAAGTTTCCCTCTATAACTTTCTCATTTTAGATCCAATTTTGATATTTTTCCTGATTTCAATCCTCTTCTACTAAATAAATTTCCAACGAATATTCATAAACCAGTATTGATTTTGATTACTGAGTCCATTGCCCTCCTAAGTAGGGCCTAATTGTATGACATAGACTCACTCAATTGAAATAACGTTTCTCCTTGTTCTCTCCTCTTTCACTTCTCCCTGGCATTGATAATTGAACTCCGATTCAATCTGCCTCAACATCAGATCATGAATGCCGGTTACGCTACTCTTATGATGAATTTCATTGACACGCTTGACCTTTCGCCTCCTACAAATAGTCTTGAAGCACTTCTTCACCTTGATCCTGATGAAAACGAAAGCCTTGTAGATCCGATCCAGGGCAATCTGCAGCTTATTCGGCTCGCCACTGTCGTCCTCCCTCCGCTGAAGACTCTCACTGCCGAAGCAACTCAATAGAAGCGCGAGGAATAGGTTCAAAACCACCAAATTCCCAAAAATCATTGTAACGAGGAAGAATGCTATGCAGGTGTAGCCGCAGACCCTCAGACAGTCCCACATGCTCTCAATCCATTCCCCGCACAAGACTCTGAATACAATCATAAAGGAGTGAGTGAAATCGCTGAAATTCCACCTCGGTATGAGACCTTTCATCTCTGGGAAGAGTCGAAGGTCTTTGTAATCGTTATACTTTTCACCGAACAGCGACATGCCGACCACAGCGAAGACGAATATGCTGATTACAAGGACGACGGTTAGATTTCCGAGAGCGCCCATTGTCCGACAGATTATCGCAAATAGGAGGTTCATCGTTTGCCAGGATTTGGCTAACTTTAAAACTCTCAGCTGGAAAGTGCAAATATTTACATGTGTATAAACGCGTCGAGCTAGAGTCGAACTTACCAGTCTGAACGTTCTCAGGATGGAGAGGCCTTTGATATTCGCAAGGGGGATCTCTATCAGGCTAAATATGACAACAACAAAATCAAATTTGTTCCAACCATCCAGGAAGTACTCTCTCGGGCCGACTGCGATCAACTTGAGGACGCATTCGAGGCCAAATGTACACGTAAAAAACTTGAAAAGAGAGATTAAAATTGTTCAAGTCTGAATTTTTCTACTATGCACTTACATAATTACAAATCTTGAGGATTTCAAGGCGCGTCGTGGACTTATCCGGCTCATCAAGGACCATGAGCAGGGTGTTTAAAATGATACAAATTGTTACAAATAATTCGACAAAGGGATCCAAAATTATGTAGGCCACAACCCTCTGGACGCCCTTATACGCTGGGCAGCATTCCCAGGAGAAGAGGAGATCTGCCAGCCAAAAGGAAATCAGCTCTTTGATCTTTGATAGCACGCTGACCTTGAAATCATAAAAATGTAAATATTCTCATTGAAAATATTCCAATCTATCCATCGTACTAGTGAGCAGTTAACGTATCTTTATAATTCCCTACGTTAGTTGTGTGTGCAGAAAAATTCATTGATAAATCAATTCTAGTAAATACTTTCACACATTCTCACACTACTATGATTTCATTATGGAATGAAAGTTTTTTTTTATAAAAAAACACTTATTTTTCTTCTTTAGCGATACTCAAGAAAGGAATTTCTAAATATGACAGAGCAATTTTTAAAACTAAATAAATTAGTTAATTGTTCAATTATGAATGACATTTGGTGATTTGCATCTTGCAGAGTAAAATAATTTTTTTTATTAATAAGAATCAATTGAGTGCAGGGTAAAGAGATTATTTCTCATTAGTTTTCAGCTAATAATTTTTCTCTATCTCTAATGCATTTGCTTGAGCAATGTTGATCAGAGCTGGGCTTTGAGGGGAGATCTCAACTGTGGATAAGGCTCTCTGTTTAAGGACTTGCCAGCCGGAAATGGTGTTTATTTGGCTGATTTTTGAATTGATATAAAAAAAGCAGAAAAGCTTTTATAAAATCCAAGATGACTCACCTGCTGGCAGCATTCTGGATGCTTCAGGCGATTGAGGGCCTTCTCTGGGCTAATGAAGGAATTGATAGCCTCTCTAATAATTTTCGCCTGATTCACATTCAAACTATCTTCGAGAATGTCCCTCTCTGAGATCCTATTGGCGTCCACAAATATCGGCAGCGTGGCATTCATTCCCTGTGAGATTATGTTTGCTATCGTGTCATTCCTACTCACTGGCGGCTGCCGGCCAATGATAGTGTTGACAAAGTTGCTCCTCTTTATTGGGAGAAAGGAGTCCCTTCTGATTTTCATGCTCTCACGAAAACTCTGCGAGATTTGACTGGTTAGATTCTGAAAGTGTGTCTTCTTGACACTCTCTTGGCTCGTCGGCGTCGTATCTTCGTGGTCTGTGAACAAGAAGGAGGCGTTGGACCCCATTCTCCGAAGGTCCTCGTCCGGCTGGGATATGAAAATGATTGGCTTAAACTTTACGAAGGACCTCTGACTCATTTCTGAGATGGTCTCGTCGACATAAGGGAGCTTGAGGGAGGACCAGTCAAGATGATATTCAACGTTCGTCTTTTCTGTCGAGAATAGTTGCATTTCTGACTTTGTGAGCATCTTTGAGTCATCGAAGGGATAATGAATGCCCTTTCCCAAGGAATGGTCGCTTCGGCATTTTCGTATTGGCAAAAAGTCGAACTTTGGCCCGTTATATTGCTGTGAGTATCGTTTCGCTTTCCTATAGAGATTCTGATAGCTGTTGCACTCAAAGTTGGTTGTCATGGGATTCGGCAGCTCCGTCAAGGTATATCGATTCCAGGTCTGTTGTTTGTAGTTGAGATCAGGAAGAGAGGAGTCTTCCACATCTTGGTTCTGGACTGTCATTGATTCGTAGCGTTTGCGCTCAACCTTTCATAAATAGATATTAAAAACATATTTTAAGGCAATTTATAGCGACTTACTTCTTTGGCAGCTTCTTCTTCCTCTGCGTCTTCCTCGGCCTGCTTGCAGACCTGCTCATAGGACATGGCGACAATGGCCAAGATAACGTTGACCAAGTAGTATGATCCGAGGAAGATTACCAATATAAAGTACATGATATGCGCCTGGCCATTTGCTCTTATGATCTAGAAATGTCATTAAAGAACCAATAGGGTTGATAATCAATAAATGTTCATACTCTAACCAAGTTTTGTATATTTTCCGCCCGTATCTTTCTCATAAAGAAAATCAAAAATGGTGGATATGGTTGTTTCACTCAATATGGAGGTTACAAGATTTAATCCAGAATCAGAATTAATATACTTTCTCTCAAATTTATTCTCTAGACAGAGATGAAACTTTAAACAGCGCTGTGAATTGAAAAATATATTTTTTGATAGAAAGATCATTTTATCTGTTTTACGTTGCAAAAACATTTACCGAATGGAAGGTACAAGGATTTGTGTACTCTAACGCCACAAAATAATCCTGTTTAACTCTGCGAATAATTACTCAGGAGATTGGGAAAATTTATTCAAAAAGTTACGCTAATTAACGTTAAAGAAAAATGCATCGTTTTCGGTGTGAAATCGAATGAATTGAAAAAGTTTAAGAATTGGAAAAATATAATTAATTTTGCCTCCCACACCTCAGTAATCCAGCTATCCAGAGAAACGAGATGTTTTTCTAAGAAAAATATCTGAATTTGCCTCACTAATAAATCTGCAACAAAATTCTCCAAATCTAAAGATTTTCTATGCTTGGGCCTAGGAGGGTTAAAAATATATTTTGCAGAAAATTAATACTGGCGAGAGAAAATTATCTTTCGATCAAAAAGATATTCGCCAATCAAATTTGTGGGAATTTCAGCAGTTTGTTACAATCAGCTGCTATGTGAGACTTTATTTTAAAACTGCAAATAGCCAGAAAAGTTATGAAGCTTTCGTGCGATACCAGAGGCCTTATAACAACTTGAAATATTGGCTTTGTTTCTCAGAAAAAGGGTTGACTTTTTAGAAATTTTATGGAATCAATAACTTGCTATGATAAAAATTTGCCCCATGATAACTTTCCACCCGCTTGTTTAATTTTTCCGGTAATAAACTTTGAAAATGCATTTTCCCATTAAATAAACGGCCACTTTTTAAGAAACTTACAATTTGATATAAATCCTCCCAATAGTCCTGCGTCATCAGGCGGAAGGTGCACAAGAGGGCGGAGCCAAAGTTGTCGAAGCTTGTGTAGCCAAAGTTGGGGTTTCCATCCTCAGTCTGGATGCATCTGTAGTTGGTGCCGCAGACTCTGTTATAATTTGGGAAATAGTCAAATTTAAGAATTCAATTTTTTTCAACTTTTTCTCACTCTGATTCATTTCTGCAGACAATTGGCGGTTCGTTCCAATTTCCTGAGATAAAAAGTTAGCATCAAATCACAATTGATAATTATGAATCTGATTAGGGAATGAAGCTAGAAATCCAAGAAGTAGAGTTGAACAAATATTTTCTTTGTTTTAAAAAGTGATCTAATATTTAAATCAGTTACATCTACTATCAATCATTGAGAGGAAAATCAAGAGGTGTTTCAATATTTTTATTGATTATGGTATTCAAAATGCTTTAAGAGGGTAACTTACTTTTATCTGAAAAATATTTAAACTTGACAGACCAACTGAAATCCGGTGACGTGGCATTATAAGCGTATTCGAGCTGTATTACTGGATCAACTAAGAGGAAAAACGGAAAAAGGAATTTGAGGTGAATTTATTTTTAAACAAAAGTTGATATTTAAAA
The DNA here is from genome assembly GCA_000715275.1 of Gyrodactylus salaris. Classification (NCBI taxonomy): domain Eukaryota; kingdom Metazoa; phylum Platyhelminthes; class Monogenea; order Gyrodactylidea; family Gyrodactylidae; genus Gyrodactylus; species Gyrodactylus salaris. The sequence continues at coordinate 6,120 of JJOG01002706.1, forward strand.
TTTTTTAAAGACAAAAGAAATGAGTAAATACAGTCAAGTACCTCTTATTTTTATATAAAAGCAATTTTATATATAAGCAATTAAGAACTGTATTTAGGAGCTGAATACAATGCATTCTCGTTGCAATAATGATCATTTCTTGAGAAGAGAAAGTTATCTAAAATTTCCAAAAAGTTTTCTAAAGATATGAATTACTCAAATTATATTTAAAGTTTCATGTAAACACTAATAGAACTGAGCAATGAAATTCTCAGAATTATTAAGCCTTCTATATTCGAAGTAGCTCACCAATTTCATTTGGCAGTGTGATATTTGAGTGATTTAAAAAGGTCGCAAACATGTCCTCACGATTCTGACCATATGTCCAAGGTCCACTTTTCAACAGCGTCTCATTCATGGCATTATAAAAGGCATCCTGTGAAATTGGTGAGCCCTCAAAATCCTGCCAGTCCCTAACACATTTCCTCAGCAGAGTTCCCTTGTACAGTTGGAGCCCGATCAGCGCGAATATCGACAGCACAAACAGCGTCAAGACCAGGATATCTCTGAGGTGCTTAATCGCTTCCAGGAGGGCGCTGACGATCGTCTTCAGACCCGGCATTGTGGTGACTGTCTTGAGGGCACGGAGGACCCTGAGGGACCGAAAGGCGGAAAAGTTACCAGCATCCTGAATGAAGAACATGAGGTAGGAGAGGCTGACGACTAGGAAGTCCATCCAATTCCAGACGTCGCGAAGGTACGTAAAGTCGTCCATGATGGCGCCCTTTGCAAAGGCCTTGATCAGCATTTCACAGGTGTAGAACGCTGTGAAGGTATATTCGACACTCTTCCGTTGTTCATTCGCGGCCATAAACGCACAGTTGATTATGATCGCCGAGAGGACTATCAGACTGAACAGCGGATGGACCTGGACATATATCGCCAATCGGCGGAGAGGATTGAACGGCCCGAAGAAGCAAAAGGCCTTTGTGGAACTGAACCTGAAGATGGTCAGGTCGTTGCCGACAACCACAAAAGTTTGCTTGTCGAAATAATAAGGATCTATTTCTACCAATGGCTTGCCTAAGGTAAATATTGAAACAAGTTTTTTAAACATTCTTCAAATTATAATGTTATGACCAAGTGCAAAAAAGTGAATTTATTGCTTTAAACATTGATGACTCAGCTTCAAATATAGTATTACCTCTTCTGATTGCAAATATATCAAAATATTTGGGTAGTATCAATTATTACATTACACTGCATACACTAAGCGACAGATCTTATTAAAATTGGTTGCTCTTTCAGAAAATGTGCGTCTTTGAGAGGGTCGAAATATTTTGACCATCCCTAATGTATTTTGTGGGAGAAGGTCTTATTTGATAAGCGATTGAGCGAATAAAAAAGAGTGCATCTGGTAACCCTTTTATGACTTTTTGTGGAAAACTAACCAGCAAGGCGTTTGATACAAAACTGATCAGTCAAATGAACCGGTAGCTTTCGAGTAGCTTCCAACTTCCTATCCGGCGCCGGCGGAAAGACCTCATTCTCCTCTGCAACCTCGGCCTCTTCAATATTCTCAAAGGCCGGCATGGCGTTCTGTGAATTCACGTTGCTCATTATCGAGCCAGCCCTACTGACTCGACTGCCGTCGTTATAACTCGGCTCAGGGTACAGGGACCGCCGACTCGGCTGCTGTATCCCGAGGCCCAAGGTGTTCAAATGCTCCTGGTCCACCTCGTCGGTGCTGCCCATTTCCGCGAGGTACTTTCGACGTCTCTTTCTGTGCTCGCGTCGCTCTAAAAGGAGCAAAGGTTTTTTAATGATTTGTCGGTCTTTTTTGTTTCTTTTATAACAAATCGAACAACAGGAGTTCTTTTCTTGCCACTAGAAATCGCTCAAGGCATGAATAATGAATAAGCTTTAGGAATAATTTATTCACTATCAGCTTGAAGAATTGGGAATGAATGTTTGGTAAGAAATGACTAAATCTCCCTTTTTTCCAGAATTAGAAATATATTGCCACTTTTGAAAACTCAGCCCTTCTCAACAAGTACTTTTTGATAGAATTTATTGTCTGACGTCCTAATGAGTCCATGAGGCTTTATTTTAAATGCATTTTAGACTGGCTTTTGATCTTAAATTTTCATTGCATATTTTACAAATAATTATGCATTTTCAATCGACATAAAACAATGGTTTCAAACTCTACAAAAATAGTTTGAAATTTTGAACCAAAAGTTAAAAGCTCCCTCTCAGAGTTGTAAATAGAGCTATACTGAATAACCTGAACAATAAAATATCCATAGCAACGGAATAATATCATTCTAGAATATTCAACTAATAACTTGGTGAAAGCATGAACAGAGAAACTATAAATACACTAAAATCATTTTTAAATTATCACTACCCAAGAATAACATAGACATAGTTTATTTTCAAGATATTTAAAATACTATAATTCATTCAAATAAACACGAGAAATCTTTTATTTTGTATCGAGAATGCGATTCCGTTCAAGTTTACGTTGCAAACAATAATTCCTCATTTGAACCCGAAATGAGTTAGACTTGAAACTCAAATTTGAAGAACAAAATAATCATAAAATGTATTACTGACTAGATAGATAAGTAGCAAGGGGTCAGTGGTTATTGATTTATTTAGAGAGAGAGAGCCTAACAAATGGATAAGTAAATATTCCTGATTTAATCTCTGATTTTCTCAATAATAATCAGATCTTCCTTACGTTCTTTCCTACATACTCCCTCCTTCCTCACGTAAGAGCAATGAGCACAGGCAACATCGCTATTGGAAAATAAGTTTTTCCATGAAGATAATCGTCTCTAAATGCACATTCTATCTTTGTTAAAAATAAGATTTAAAGCATATTTCAATTGCGCGGGTTAGATATTGAGGACTGGGAAAAGTTCATTCTCGAAGTGAATAAAGAAATCATGTTCCTTCCTTATATATGCTGATCTGAATCTTATATTTTTATCAAGATCGGTGAGGAATAAAAGTTAGCAACTCTTGTAGATTAAATATGCATCCAGAGACACTGAAATACATACAAACGCTATTATGTTGTAAAAACGTAAAGGAAAAAATTGGGAACCTCTTATTGTCCCGTGGGTGGGCATTTAGTCTGACCTTCATCGTTCTATCAGAAGGATCCGATAGAGGGTATCTTTCGAAATTGAAGATAAATCATACCCAAATAGGGATATCCATGAATTATTCTTGGCCATTTAGAGTTCCTACGCCACTACCTCGTAAGAATAGACGTAATATTAGTGGGGAGGGTGGGCCATGTCAAATTGATACACCTCCCCAAAATTTCTCCCTGCGAATCATTTCCCCAGCAAAAACACTGACAGATGGGAATCTTGAATAATTCATTTTCCACTCAATTCTTTGGTACTCAAGGCAGAGGGATTCTCGATAAAAAAAGGAAAGTATTTGACCGGCCTATTTCTCTATGTAATTTCGAGATGATTTTTGTTTTAATGTGTTTTAATCATTTTCCCTTAATTTTTATCCTGTTCAATACGACGTAGTAAAATGTACGCTTGAGAACGATAATAATCGATTTTAATTTCATCAAGACAACGAAAATATCACATTTTAAGAAGATCAATCGAATCTAAACCACCGCGACGCCGCCAGGAAAGAGACAAACGAAGATGATAGAATGTTACCAATATTTCATCACTAACCTTTAACTTCTTGTTTCAGCTTCTTCTCATGAATTCGCCTCGCCTCAAACCTCTTCTCACTGATTTCGACGTCAGCTGGCGTTAGAAGCCGAAAGGTCTCCATGATATCCATTGATGAGGGAACTTTGTCTACTGCTTTTCTGCTCGGCTCATTTCAATGTTTGGTAAGTAAATCCATGTACGGAGGAATGAATGGGATATTGATTTGGCCACGCGACAGACCAAGACTCATACAAAATTAAATAATTTGTGGTGAGAAAAGTTATCAGGTTTTATTTCCAATTCTTAGGGTTAGTTGAGCATTGATATTTCCAATATACTCATCTTCTGTATTTATAAAAATACTCAATGAGTGTAAATGATTGGTTCTCTGTTGCAATTGGTCAAATTAGGAAATATTACTTTTTTTATTTCTTGCATAATTAATACAAGATGGAATATCTAAGTTGTAGAATAGTCAAGTGAAAAGGTATGCGTTGATTAATCTGGATGAGTTGGGCGACCAGAGTTATTCGCAAATTTGAAGTATGCATTCTTAATTATCATAATTAGAGGTTGATAAACCCATCGGCCGAGTTACCTGATAAGCAGGGCAACAGAAAGCATATTTTAAAATGTTTGATATTGTATAGAGCTTGAGAAATTACACATGATGGTATTATTAAAACAAGTATATTCTCAAAAATGGCAAATTTATAAATGCATAGTGTGAATATTCGCTTATATTTAAATGCGAATATTTATCAATTTTAAGAGCATATAAAAGAAATGGGATACATTTTTAATCAATTTTAATATCTAAAAATGAATTCAAAGAAGAAGCCCCCGACTCTTGCAACATGCAGCCCATCGTCTCTTTTCTCAAACCGGACACAGGGCAACGCACACACTAAACAACATACCGACTTGTGTTACACCTAAAAACATTGGTCAGAAGGA
>JJOG01002715.1:0-15979 GCA_000715275.1 Gyrodactylus salaris
ATATAATACAATGCAACTCTTTGTCTTAAGTTGAAACTTTAAAAAAAATAATTTTTGAGCTTCATTACTGTTGTAAAATTAGAGTTGATTAACCCTCCTAGGCTCATAGTAACATTATTGTTACATCTCACTAGAGGGCTCATAACACCATCAAAAACAGTGATAGAAAAATTTGAACTACCATCAACTAACTAAGGAAATGTTAGGCTTTCGAATGACATCCCTTTCGCACCTCAATAATATTAAGTTTCGAAAATACAGCTGTTTAAAATTTGCGCGCGAAAATAATTTGAATTTTTTTCTTAATTTGGAATTTTATTAAATCTAGAAACTACTATAACTTTTCTAATTCACATTCGAAATTGTTAAATTTTTTTCCTTTCGTAGATTGCTCATCGAATTATATGCCAAGTTAAAAATCTTTCATCTCGTAAATCGGATTTCGAAAAAAATTAAGGTTAAAGATTTTTTCGTAACTTTTAAAGGAGAATTATTTTGAAAAATGTTTGAGACAAAAATGTCTTTTGAATTTGCCTCACTAATTAATCTGCAAAAAAAAATCTTTAGGAATAACGATATTTTCTAAAATATTAATTTCTAGATTAAAGTCTAAAGTTTGAGTCAAAAATTATTCTCATTTCACTGTAAATCCAATGGGAATCATTTCGTGCCAGATTCAAAATTTTGTAAAAAGATAAATATATCAAATTCCTAGCTGAAGTCTTTAATAATTTCCCTTGAGACTGAAGAGTCTTCTTACCTGACTGGAGCTGAGATAATCAAAGCTCTTTTTCCATCTCGACTTGTCATCGTTCTGCGGGTCGGGTGGGCCATTCACATTTAGAGAAGATCTAAAGCTGTTCGGGAGAAGGAAACTCGGAATTTCACTTCTCCTCTGCACATTCTGCTTTGAGGGGTCCTTATTTAGGCTAAAATTCGATAGTGAGTATATTGCAAACTTTCTGGCGAGGTGGAATCTGGAATAAAGGTTGAATTATGAATCCATAAGAAACACAAAGTCTTGATAAAGCGACAAACTTATTCAAATGATAGCAGGCCTCAGCAGCGTAGCTTTTCGCGAGATACCGATGATTGGCGGAAGAGAAGTGGCCCAGCCACATGGTCTTGTCGAGGGGCGAGGAGTCCAGGAAGAAGAGCTCGTCCATCTCTTCGGTTGCTTCGCACTCCGACTCGAAGATGATCTGACTCGCGTATAATATCGTCTCGTAGTAGTTGTTGAGGCAGAGGGAAACGTAGGCGGAGAGGAGGAAGCAGCTGGAGCAAAAGTGCAACAACTTCAACCCGTAGAGGATCTCATTTGAAGGGTCAGTAAGGATTTGCTAAAGGTCAAAAAAAATTATTCATTATAAATTTCAACATGTTAAAAAAATAATTTGTACACTAGAATTACACACCAATTTTTACGTAAAATCGTGGTGAAACTATGAAAGAACTCGTCTAATAATGTACTTAATTTTTTATATTGTCCCCAACGATCAATCCTACTTTGCAAAAATTAGAATTTGGCGCGACATGTTTTCCCTTGGATACGCACTGAAATATAGGCGAAAATGAGCTGAAAATGTAGAATAATGTACTCTGATCTAATCTTCATTCATGTTGTTAATTTGGAGATCATTAAAGATTCCATAAATGCAGCAGAAATGAAATTTTTACTATGCTAAAATATGCATGGATTTTTTCTTAGATGAACTAATTTTTCAACCATTCGACTTTCAGTCCTTAGATTATCGTCCAGAGAACACGTTGCGAAAGTTTGATAATTCTGATTTCACAGTCTATCTGTATCTAAGAAAAACATTTCGCGCCAAATTCAAATAATTCAAAGTAGGATTGAATTTCGCTATGAATTTTTGGCCAGATAAAACTATTTATATCGTATAGTAAGAAAGTTATTTTCTTATCAACATCTAAAAATAAGATCATAGTCTTTTAGAGACTATCGTCTAACGCATCGACCAATTGGCTTAGCGACTATGACTCATTTTCTTCACAAAGCCTATAGAAAAAAGAATGAGATAAAATCTGCATTTACAAGAATTGATTATAAATAATTTTTGAATAATTTTCTTTGGCTTTTTAAATTATATGATTAAAACAACCAATTAGATGAAAGAATTTTCTAAAATTGCTGTTTTGAAGAAAATTTTCAATACTGACCTTATTTTCTGCCCATTCGAGTAGGGAGTTTGAGTAGTTCTTAAAGTCACTGCTCAAAACAAAAGATTCACTCGATGAGAAGATGCAGTGAATGGCATTCTTCAACGCGAGAGCGGCCAAGTCCAGAGAGGGAGTGGAGAAGATGACCGACTCAACCCACGGCTTCGGGGGCTCCTTGGAGGAGGTGTACTTGATAAAGAGTTTTCTCTTCTCTTTTCCACAAAATGGTATTGTCTCAAAGTGCATGTCTGCCTTGCTACAGTCGTAGTTCTCACCTATTTTTCTACATCAAAATAAAATTATTATTTTTCTATATAATAAAAATGTATTTTCAACATACATTTTAAGAAATTGGATTTTAAAAAATACTCGAAATTATTCAGTACTGTATAAAATCATTAATTTTACGCCCCAATTGTTAATTGATTAGCCATAAATACGGCTAATAGATAAATTAATGCGTTTACTCAAGTATCTTTCTTTTCTAATTATACACTTTTTGACTTACATGTTAATTTTGTAGCAGGCTTCAGCGAGTCGAAACCAAATTCTCGGATTATTTGGATAGATTTGAATAAGATTTTGAAACACCTCAAAGGCAGTACCAAACTTCTTGGCAAATAAACTGGACAAGCCGAAATTATAGAGGACTGACATGTGCGATGAAATATTCAAGCATTTTAGGTTAATATGAGAATTCAACTGAAAGTCAATCTTCTTTGAAGAGATATTCTTAAAGATCTTGTTGAGACTATTCAAGTTCGTCTTTCGAGAGAGTGGACCATTCAAGTAGCTGAATATTGAGTCCACAAATGTCTTGTCGCTGCCGACGATTTCATTGGAGAACTTTTCAAATTCCCCAATGCTCTTGGCAAAGTTTCTGCTGGAGATTTCAAACTTTTTGTGCATCCCATTGATCACGCCGAGGTTGTTGCATAATATTGGATATTCGAAAATGCCAGAGACTTTGGGATCATCGACCGTCTCTCTCGGCTGGATGTTGTTCAAGCAGGAAATTGTCTCGTTGACGCTGCCACGATATATCAGGATTCTCGACTTGAGCAACAGGAGGTCGTTAATGGGAAAATCTTGGTATTTACCGCTACCACGATTCAAGAGGAGCTTGTCGATTTCGTAGTCTGCTGTATCGCCGTAGCCCAAGGCGAGAAGTGCTTTGATTGCGAATACCTTGATGACATTGCGGTATTGATTGGGGAGTATCAATGGACTCGATAATTGACTTGATCTTAGTAGATATCCCGATAGAGAGTAGAGTTTTTTGTAGCTTTGAATTCGCAAAAGTGCATCCAAAAATAGTAAAAGCATCTTCCATGATAACACGAGATCTTGACAAACTGGAAATCGCATTATGGACAATAACTCTCCACTTTCAAAGTCGGACAGATAGAATTTTGTTAAATTGAAGAACTTTAGAAGAACGTTTATAACAGAAGAATAGATTCTTTGATAAAAATAACATAATGAAATGTTATAATAGAGGACACAAAGGGTCGTATTGATCTTGGAATTAAGCTTTAGATTATCCAATGATTGATTCTTTTCAATGTTGACAGAAATTCGTTCAAGATTCAACTGGAATTCATCAACTTTGCAGAATTCGTTTGTGTGAATAAATTCCAATAGTGACTTGTTCAACTCCAGGGAAGAATTATCAGGATTCCCCATGCAAAGTTTCGTAATAAGACTGAGGCATTTTTTGTAGTCCTTTGCCTCAAAAGCTAAGCGAGCTTCCATTATAGCGAAAAATTCTTAAACTTTTTCTTGATTCTGTGATTAACTATAACAAAATGCAAACAATCTTTCATGTTGTTTATAATTGACGCGTAATTTTAATTTCTGAACGTGAACTTGCAAACATGCCTTCCATAACAGATCAATTGGAAAAGGTTAAAACCCCCTTGGACTATAATTATTCGATTACTACAAAGCGTAAGAAGTCTCTCGTCTTTAAGAATCCATCTACAATCAGTTATATTGAATGTTTTGCATTATGTAAGTCGTTATTCATTTTAATAAATATATCAAGGCTATAAAAAGTTTAAAATATTGTGTGAAAAGGATCCATTATTCCTCAAGTACTCAGAAACCCTCTTCTCGGAGACGTCAATCAATCTACAAATATTGAACCTTGACAAATCCACGTTTGATGGAATAAATAGTCAGATTGAAGAGTTCTTTTGCAACATTTCCTGCCACCTAGATCAAGACTATTCACACTATTGTATAGAATGGTTGATTTGGAAATATCGAGTCGATTTAAATCTTCCCAAGAGCATTCTTCTCGTCGTGGTTCCATATCTTGAGACTGGTCTCCTACCTAAATTTGCTCAGCTCATAGATCTCAAAAAGGTCGACAAGAGCCTACAATGGATCCAGCCCTACTCCCTCTCCGGATGCTCAATCACACGAAAGAATATCATCAAACTCATCTCTAAGAATAAAAGCTTCTCCCACTTTATCTGTGACTGCATGATACAGTTCTTTAAGCACTGCACTCAGCCTGAAAAGTTGAAGGATATTAGCAACTTTTTCCTATCGGTCAATATTGAGATAACTGAAATAAAGAATGACATTAAAATGCAAAAGGAATTCATTACCACTTTTCAATCAGTAATTATCCACGGTCTGAAGAGTATTCGTCTCGTAAGGTCTTCTATCTATCTAGTCATTTTGAGGCTATCGACCAACTTTAAAATTGATAAGCCCGTGGTGGAATCATGGCTCAAGGAAATTATTAAAAGTCGCGACGACGGCCTCGAGTGGGAGACTATTCAGACAGCATATAATCTTATGGTCCAACAAGATTACACTACACTCAGTACAAAGTAATTAAAAATCTTTATTGAAGATCTTCTGGGCTTATAATAATCCTCAACTTTTTCTAGACTCGAGAGGAGAAAAGATGTAATCATTTCCAAGCTAGAGCCTAATCAGGCCATGCTGATAACAGCCCAGTTTGACAGCCTCGCTGTACCCGAAGTGGCTGCGCCTGTTGAAGAGCCATCCAAGGTTTGTTTCTTTTTTATTTTAGCCTTGACGAATTTTAATAATTCTTTTTTAGATGGAAGTCTGTGAAGAGACTGAAGTTGTGGCTAACGTCAGCTGCACACAGTTGCTAGAGACAAAGAAACAGGTCAAAATGACATTTTTGAAAAAGACTAAGAAGCTACTCAAAACATTCTCACCAGTCGATATCTACGGTCAGGAATGGACCGCCTTCGTCAAAGATAGTAACACAGAGGCCATCATCAATATTATCCAAGATATGGCCCAATCTAAATTCTCCCCCAAAGTGTCAGCCCTGCTAGGTGATCTTAATGAGTCCCTGCCTTCCTCTTACATAATGAGCATTGCTTTGAGAATACTTGAGAAATCCCTCGACAATAACAAGACAAATGACCAATTATTTGGGAAATGTGAGTATTAATTTTTTTTTCTAGTAAAGATGAAATTTTTTCAATTATGTCATAAATACTGATGAGTACTCTCAATTAATGCCTGAATAAATTCAATAGTTCTACCACTAATGTTGGCCCTCCTCATTGACCCCACGATGGACGAAAAGGTGAGAGAGAGCGCATTCTCAATCTGTCTCAAGACCAATAACCCAGTCATTCAATGGAAAGACTTGGAGAGTAGAGAGGCCATAGCAGTGGCCCTTGCCGATCAGCCCCTTGTGGATTGCTACAGCCTCGTTCCCAAGTTCTTCACTACCACCCTAGAAGTCCTTATTGGACTCAAGCCGAAAGGCTACTCTTGGGCCATGGGCCTTAGCCTATTCCGAGAGAAGGTCATTCAACAAATTCTCATCCAGATTGAGAACAAGACAGACCCCTTGGTCAAATTGTGGAGAAAGGTTCTCACACTAATTGCCAGCCTCTTTACAGACCTCTCCGAAGAGAGAGTTCTCGATGATGTTTTGGTCTTGTCGGAGCTGGAAAAGAGGTTCTTCAATCATCACCTCCTTGGGGAAAGAAATAAAAATGCAAAAGATGTCTTTCAAGTCACTTTTCTAGAGAGTTTTATCAGCCTTATTGGCAATCTCTCGGTGGTCTTTCAATCAAAATGCGACAAAACCCTCAAGGCAAAGAATAAGATACTGAAAGTCCTCGGTGCACAATTCAAGCCTTTTCATTTAATAAATAATGTTAGTCTTATTACTTCACCTAGTCTGATTTGTGCTTATCTAATTTCTCATTACAGCTCAAGATGGACTACACCCAATTCACCTTATCCCTAGAGATGTCCTATCATGTCGGCGAGGGAAAATCAAATAGGTGAGAATACTCTTCTGTAATTCTTGCCTTGCCTCAATTAATTGCCTCATGTTTAGTGACATCATCTCCAAGAAGCTGGCTTCAGTCTCCTCAGTCATTTCAGCCTATCTCTCCTCAAATACTCTGTTGTACGAGGAGTTCTCAAAGCAGGTCAACAAATTAACTCAAGAGGAGAAGCCCGGGATACGTCAGAGCCTCACCTCTCTCGATGTTCTCGTTAAAAAGTCTGAGACCAAAGGCATTGAAGATGTGAAGAAGATCAAGATGAAGAATAACCACGAGGAAACGATTCTAGCCCGCATCAATCTCCTTTCTAACTTGGCGCTAAACTCGATTAAGCCATCGGGAAAACACCTATTAGATGCCATCACTAATTATCACAAGGAAGTCATTGTTAAGGAAATTGATCAAGACTTTAACGATGACAGCAGTGACTCAGAATCGGAGACAAATGACCCGTCCAAGCCATCCCTACTCAGACATAGGGCAGTCATGTGCCAAGAGTTTATCGAGAAAACCTCGCTACAGATTATCGAATTCTTCCACAAAATCTTTAGCAACGTTGAAAACATAAGAGAGTCTCTCATCGAACAAATCATGTCAACGCATCGAAGGACCTCCCAGTCAAAGACAATTCGTAAGAGGATAAATGATCGACTCTCGAATAAGGAGTTGATCGCTTCTGTTAACTCTATACTCGACCCCTTGTTCCTTGCTATAGAAATATTTTCCGACAACATAACCTTTCATCAGAGAATCTTTGACTGCCTCGTTTCCATAGCGAACATCTTTCCTGTCGTCGTCTGTGAACGTCTCCTCTCAATGATAAAATGGCTGACGAGCGTCAATTCCAAAGAAGGCAAGCTGGTCCTCTTCCGCTTCGACAGTGAGCACTCCATATTCACAATGGCCAAGTTGATTTCAGTCTCTTTGCCTTCGCTGTTGGAAAACTCTCCAAACGCCTCATCCCTCGGAATTAACTGCGTTGAGTTATTCACTTCAGGCTTCCTCAAGACCATCACCAATGACGAGCATCTCGTGCCCAAGGTGAAGATCTTTACTGGTCTCATTCACAGCCTCGCTCAGGTCTCAATGCCGTTCTCTCGCATGTCAGAAATCTGCAGAAAGATTAACCCTCTTGAAGTGGTCTCCTTTAGCTCCCGAAAGACGCAATGGCTTTGGATCCTGTTATCCATCTTCCTCTCACAGTCCGATCAATCCCTCTCCGGATTCAACTTCTTCCCGACCCTGCTGAATGAGTTTCCCAAGGAAATACAAGTTTCCAACATTTCAATGAACATCAAATTCTTTATCCAATTCCTGCTGCAGACCAACTGTGAAAACTTTCCCACCAGTCCACCTCCCAAGAGAATCACTGGCTGTGATAAAAAGAAGGCAAAGCTTCCCATTCACAAGAGGATCATCGTGCACCCTGATGACAAGATGCCACTTCACGAAGTGATTGACATTCTAAAGTTTACTTTTACCACAAAGAATAAAGTGGGCAGGAAGCGCTCCTTGTCTGAAACCTCGGATAGCTTCTTTGACGAGGCAGCCTTGTGGGCCAGAATAGAGCAAGCAATGTCATTATTCAACAGAGTATACTCCTCAAGTGATAACGTGGGCCTTGGAAATCTCCTCTTTAGACAAAAGGTCTGCCAAGAAGATGTCACCTTGTATTCGGACCTAATGCAGAATCTCATCAACTTCTCCTTGGTCTGTATGTCTTTCAGTACTGAAGAATTTCGCACCCCACTTCAAATCGTCGATGTTAATTATAGTATCATGAACCTCATTCAAGACTCATTGCCCGATAATATCTACTCTAAATTCCTCATCGAAATCTTCAATCATGAAGAGTTGCATTTATGCCGCAAGGCGATCTCCCTATGCAACGCCTACACCATGCGGTTGATCCGGTCCAATAAGAAGAACAACTCTGATACCGCAGCCGAAGAGGTAATTCCCGATCTAAAGGAGATCCTCGGTATCATCCACAACCTGGTGTTTGTATCGAAAAAGATTTCCATCGGTGATTCATCCTGCGCCAAGCATGTAATATCAACCTTGAGAAACCTATTCCAACTCATCTCTCCGGTAGATGAGAAGCACTACTTGGTCAATGTTCTACTCTCGATAATGGCCAGTGTGGAGTCTTGGTGGCCAGAGGCCAACCTTGATGGGGAAGTGAACGGAATAGTCTACGCTGAGAGCCGGTCTATGCTTTGCGATCTAATACAAGACTGTATGAAGAAGAATTTGCTCAAGGATTGCTGGAATGAAATATTCACTCCCCTAATGGCATTCTCATTGGACCACGTGATGACTTCTTTGAGGTTCTTTGACCTTCCCAAGTGCCTCGTTTCTACCAAGACGTCTGGTAGCATTCTGAATCGTGAGAACCACGCCCTCAAAGGACTTGAGCTCATCAATCACATTATTGAGTACATGTATCACCTGGGCCAGAAGAAGAAGTCGAGTTATGTAACCCTCGACTTTAACCCACACCATCTGCCACATTTGACACAAAACGAGGGAGACAACACTGACGTGAAGAGTGCCCATCTGTCCTGCTATCTGATTTGGCTAGTGTGCAAATTGTTCCAGTGCGACCTGCAAAAGGTCTGCGGAACAAAGGCTCAGGACCGCGGCCTGGTCTTTAGCCGTTTCCACGAGTTGCTCTTGGAAATGTCGAAAAAGATCTTCAACCTACCCAACTCTGGTGACCTACTCATCACCCTTTATGTCTTGATGAAGTACTCTTCCAAGACTAAGGACTTTGCCCTGATTATTGGGTGTCGTAGGTTCTTGGGCAACCTTAATCTACTCCCAGAACTCGTGTATTATCCAGATGTTAAGGTCAAAATGATTCAATACCAACAGCAGCTAATGGACACTGGTGGAAAGTCACTCGTCATCTCTCTGGTGCACCTCGTCAGTGATGTTCCGGACTGGGTCATTAAACAGTTGCTAACAGAAAAGAGCCTGGTAAGTGGTCAATTTTTCAGAAATCTTTGCTCAAGTATAAACATGACTACTTGTAGATAATACTTTTGTAGTTATTATAAAATCATCAGAAAAGTTCTTTTTGAATAGTTAGTTGAACGAAATATTTTCAAGCCAAGAATTAATTAAATCTCTTTAGGACGAAAACAGTTACCTAACCCTGAATGACGAGGGAATCAACTCTGCCGGCCGCATCCTCCTCACGCTACAAAGCAAAGACGCTAGACTCTCTCTCTTGAGTAATCTCCTTTCATGGGCCTTGAACCTGGACGTGGATCTCGATAAGGAACCCGAAGAGTACATTCCATCAATCGGTGTGGTCATGTGTCGTCTCAAGAATTTCTTCACCCTCTGCATTCGTCTCAGTGGGATGCTAGAGTCAGATCAGTTCCTGGATATTATCAAGAGACTCAGTCTGGTTGATTATCTAACTTCCATCTTGAATCTCTTCCATGAATCAGCAAGTAAAGGTGAGCTATTTATCATTTTTTTAATTCATACTACTCTTATGAGTAGTACTCTCCACTTTGGCTATTAATTGAACTTTACAAAATTATTCTCTGATTTTGTGATCAATCGATAAGGCTTCATGCTTTCTCTATTAGTCTCACTTTCTTCACCCCCACATATCAGATTTAAAGATATTTTATTGAAAGAATATTTTATTAAAAGTATACTGGAAAAAATCACAAACCTACGAGTACAAATGTAAATTCTCATTTTGCATTTTCTAAAAATGACTATTTCTTGCCTCCTTAAATGATGCAACAGTCAAAGTTTGGATTATCATGGATTGAGACAATAGCATTACATGTTAATTTGTCTGCAAAAGTGGGGTAAAATGGATTTGATTTATTTCAGAAAAGTTCAAAAAGATTATAAGATGATCTAAAGATTATACTTTCTTCTCTTAGCTACAATAAATCGTCTCGAGGTTCGACAGCTCCATTCAGTTGTAAAGAAAATCAAGCCCAACCACTTGGTATCACTCTTTGACAAATCTCTCATAATTGGATCCTCCTGCCTTATTGAGACAATCAAACTCCTACAGATAATCTTCTCAGTTGATCTAAACAGCACAGATTGCTACTCTCTTTCGATGAGTGAGACGACACCAGCATTGCCAGAGGCCCTCGTCGGCTGCCTAGACATTGCTAAAGAACACGACAACAATGAGCCCCTCCTGTCTCACCAAGAAGTGGAGAGTGTCTTTGTCAGCTTCTCCGAGTTCATCAAATTCGATGAGGCCATCATGAAACCGCTGATGAGTCTCCTCTGCCAACGTCTCACGGCTATGGGCAAGAATTCAGCCCATTGGTCAACTAGAAGGACCATCATTTTGATTCTTAGGAACCTTCTCAAGGCCAGCTTCGGCCTCGACAAGCTCAACAGCAACCAAGTGATGAGCTTTGAACATGAGAGGTCACAAGATTCTATCACGTTCAACAAGAAAATCTGTGAAGAAGTCATTAGAGCTCTCTCCCATGTCATGGAGGATGACCGTATTGAAGTCGAAGCGGAAGCCTCACGCCTTAACACAGACCTTCAGTCTGCTATCAGAAACATTAATATTTAATGAAGAAACAGTTGATTTGATGTATATACTTTTTGTAATGAAAAAAATTATATTAAATTCTTTATCCTTTCCTATGACGTATTTGAAAGTTTCGTACCTGACTCAAACATTTTTTAAAAAGTCTTTTCAAAATTTATTCATCTTGATACTTTTTTGAGATACATTAGACATGATATATTTTTCCTTAGAACTTGATATAAGCTACAATTGGTTGTTTTTTATTAAATAATAGATGTGTTGTGGGAATTAGAAATACTACATGATCCTAGACTAATATCCCATTTATTTGATTTTCCCATGTTTTTCAGCCCCTTTTAAATTAAAAGTTTTAATTCTCCCACGATATAAAATAATAGCTCAATAGAAAGATAATTAATTCTTGCGTAATACATTCATCCCTTTGACAAGAAAGATACTCATAACTAGTCGTCATTCAATGCTCAAGTTTTCAGAGAGGTTATACTTAATCTCTTTAAAAAGCAACGTTACAGAAACGACGAAAGAAATTTGTGAAACATTTAAAGAAGACTCGATCTGATCGAGTCGATCATCGTTAGAACTATTCAAGTTTGGTAGTAGATTCAGAAACGGGGATTTGAGCCATGAGAATGCATCCCAAATCAGGCAGGCCCAGCCTTGAGATAGACAGCTCGTCTGATAGTCAAGATTATTGAGGAATATCAATGAAAAACAGTGCACCTAAAAGGTCGGTTGTCCTGTTGGAGGAGCTGGTGCAGCTTTCAATCACATAAAGACCTTGAAAAACATAAGACGGCACCTTTTTGAGAAGAATTATAACTTGTGATGAAAAATAGATTCTTCACATGAGTAATCGTCAAAATAAATCATGGCAACTTCTAACCTGAACATTAGGACCTAATGTGCATATTTTAATGAATTTTTATTTTGACCTATAATTTATAATAATTTTTTATAGAACCTCGGCGCTCCTTCTGGTTATAATAATTATTATAATCTGAAATTATTTTTCTATAAACTTGAAAAAATTAAAATTTCATCAACTAAATATCTCGGATACACAGGGCGTTTAAGGGTTGCAATTACTAACAAGATTTCTTTGAATAAAAGAATATACACAAGTATTACACATGCAGGAATTTTAATCAATAATTCTACATTATTAATGTAGAATCTACATTGTAGATGATGCTGATGTCACATCAGTGATGTGTGTTTCTAATCATTATTTCATTTTTTTGATTACTTTGCCTAAATCTTGGTGGTACTTTGAATCAGTGTATTTAAATATCAAAAATATATTTTATTTCTAAAAAGAAATATCTGAAAGAGAATCCTCCAAGACCTGTATATCGAGAAGAGATCCCAATCTGCGTGCCTTGACTCTGAGCTCATTCAGCATTGACATTGAGCTGGACTGTGATAGGAATGTAGATGGGTCCGTGCTTAGTTCACTTAAAATCACGTGTATATTGTTATTCAGAATATCCTGACTGGCAGACACTATGACATTGTTTTTCTTGTTGATCTTGCCTTCCTTGAAAATAAAATTTCATCTCAAAGTAGATAAGAGTAATCAATCGCCCAACTAACCTTTTTATCATTTAGACATAAGGCCAAGGATTGCTCAGCGATACTTTTAATTTCGCAAATCTCACTAGCGTACTTGCATCCTGTTACGAGAGCCATCTTGAAGGGCTCTGTAAATTTTTCACTCTCAACTTTGTAGTCATCCTTAGCTCTCTGATAGGCTGTAATGTAGATTTGTTCCTCTATGTTGATGAGCTCCGAGAAGAAGTCGTCTGTCATCTTTTTATGATATCTTTACCACCTTGGATAATAAGAGATGAAGTTAATTCGTGTATTCGCAATGGCTTTAGTTAGAAATGAAAAAAGAACTACAAGGTTTTGCTTGAAGACTAAAAGCAATAAATTTATTTTACAAACTCGAGTCTATATATTTTAAGATTAAATATCCATTCTGATGATGAATAGTTCAGAGCACTTATGCAGACTTTCTCATCATTGAAATGAGCTTTTCAGTGGAGAAAGACTTGGGTCTCTCAATTGGCAAGCCGAGAGCACGATCCCAGATCAGAGAAGCATTAACACCAAGAGCTCTAGAGACACCAAATAATACAGTGTAATAGTTCATTTCCTTCATGCCGTAGTATTGAAGAAGAACACCAGAGTGTGCATCAACATTGGGCCATGGATTGGCAACCTTTCCTAAATCGGTGAGAATCTTGGGTACAACATCGTAGAGATTCGCGACAATCTTGAACAAATTGTCATTTGGCAAGTTCTTGAGAGCAAACTCCCGCTGGACTTCGTAGCGAGGATCAGTCTTTCTCAGAACAGCGTGTCCATAGCCGGGTACAACTTTACCAGCCTTTAGAGTAGAGTGGACATATTCTACTAGCTTCTCCTTGGTTGGATTCTCTCCAATGTCCTTGACTAGCTGGGTGATCCACAATAGAACCTCCTGATTGGCCAAACCGTGAAGGGGCCCGGCAAGACCGCACATTGAAGCGGAGAATGAAAGATATGGGTCTGAGAGGGTACTTCCAACCAAGTGACATGCGTGGGCACTGACGTTGCCACCCTAAATTAATCAAGTGTAAAGTAAATTTAAATTACCTCGTGATCACTGTGGATGGTGAGGTACATTCGCATCATATCGATAAACTCCTTGTTTTCATAGCCGAGCATTCTAGTGAAATTGTAGGTCCAATCCTTCTTGGGGTCAATGGGAGTGACCGATGTTCCATCCCTATAGAGGTTTCTATAAATTATAGCTGCAACGGTAGGCAACTTGGCGATAAGGTCCATGGCATCTTCATAAACATGCTCCCAGTATTGATTTTTGTGTACGCCCTTTGAGTAGGCCTTGGTGAATTTGGACTCTGAGTTGAGAGCGGCGCAAGCGGCAGCAAGTTGAGACATTGGGTGCACAGAGGAAGGCATGTTTCCCAGGAGAATTGGGATGTGTGGTGGCAGATCGGCCCTGTTGGCCCAGTCTTTGGAGAGGGCGTCGACTTGTTCTTGGGTTGGAACTTTGCCGGTTAAAAGAAGCCAGAAAATGCCCTCTGGTAGGGGCTGCTCACCACCGGGAGCTGTTGGAAGGAGTTTTTGACACTCTGGAATTGTGTAGCCACGAAATCTGATTCCTTCCTCTGGGTCCAGAACTGAGGTTTCAGTGACCAAAGCCTTGATTCCTCTCATTCCACCGTACATCTAAGTGGGAAAGTTGAACATTTATTTTAGCAATAAACTCTGATAGGGAAATTTAGTCTATTTTCTAAGAGGGGTGGATTCTGGTCAAAGATCAATTTCGAACAAATGAAACTCTACGAGCTATATAAGGGGGAAATTACCATGTCAACTGTGACGTCTCCGATAACAGTCTTTCCAAACTCCTTTCTAAATGCTGCTACCTTCTTTTGCTCCTCTGGAATCATATTGGCAACTATATCTTTAAGATTCTGTGGAAAGGATCACTAAAAAGACTCTTACCGTTGAAAACCTTCGAGATTCATTTAAGGCAACCTAAAATTAAGGAAAAAGTTGATTACTTTAGAGTTGATAGCCCTGCAAAGTTTGGTCGACATAATGAACGACATTTTTATTGTATTGAGCTCTATTAATAATTAATAGAAAAATGATTGATTAAAACTAAATGATTCAAAATTGATACTTTTAATCAATGTGTCATTTCAAAATAATTAAACGCTGCACAATTCGATCGTAATCTGGCCAATTTCTTCTCAACCGGAGCGATGCATTGCATATTTGTCCTCATTTTAGCTCTTTTTATGAGCTCAAATTATTCATCTGTGAGTTCCTCTCAACTTTTACATATCTCATGTGGTACTCAATTTCTTTGTATCAAATTGATTTATATATATTATTTTTGATCAATTCACTTCTTCTTCGGTAATACCTTTTTTTCGAATTCAATGCTTCCTCTTTCTCAACTCAAACATAGTCTCAAGTTCAAATTCGAGCTTAAAAAATATTTTATAAGTAGCCTAATGATTTTTCATAAACTCTATTAAGCAACTGCTCAACTTATGAGGTAATTCTGCTTCCCTGTGAGAGAAATTTTCAGAGAAAGATTTATTTTTCTATTTGGCTTGGGATTGTTCACTTTAGAAGTGAATCAAGATTATTCTGATCAAAATTAAGGCTACGGTCTGTGATAAATACTATGTGAATATATAATCTCTCAATTAAACAAAACAATAAGAGAAAATATAATAAAATAGTCTTTATTCTTGGGATTTATAAATTATGCTGAAGAGAGATAGGGCTTGATACTGTATTAAAGGAAATGTGTAATTTTCGATGAAAATGTTGCCTTTTCATCCTAAGAGGATAACTTAATTAGTGAATAATCCAACTAGTTCCGAAAAAGTTTAAAGACTCATTTAAATAAGCGAATAAGTTATGCTGATAAATTAAAACTATATTTAGTTATCTGCGCAAAACCAACCGCCACCACCGCCGGTTCAACAGCAGCAACAATTCCAACAACCTCCGCCGCCTGTTCAACAGCAGCCGCCGCCTCCGGTCCAACAATTTCAACAACCTCCACCACCTGTTCAACAGCAGCAACAATTCCAACAACCGCCGCCTCCGGTTCAACAGCAGCAACAGTTTCAGCAACCTCCGCCACCTGTCCAACAGCCGCCACCTCCGGTCCAACAACAATTTCAACAACCTCCACCACCTCTTCAACAACAACAGCAGTTCCAGCAACCTCCACCACCGGTTCAGCAACAGCAGTTCCAGCAGCCGCCGCCACCGGTTCAGCAACAGCAGTTCCAGCAGCCGCCGCCACCTGTTCAACAGCCGCCGCCTCCGGTCCAACAACAATTTCAACAACCTCCACCACCTGTTCAACAACAACAGCAGTTCCAGCAACCTCCACCACCGG
>JJOG01002717.1:0-15559 GCA_000715275.1 Gyrodactylus salaris
TACCTTTGAGCTATAGAATTTAGAAATCTTTAGAAAATAATGTATACTCAATGGTGATAAAAATTGGTTAAGAATGATTCAGAATCGACGACTTTTTTTTAAATTGAAATTTATTTTAAAAGATTATACAGTCTTTTGGACAAATCCACCAAGAAAATTTGATCTCTCAAAAAGTAATTTATACGCAAAAAAAACGTGCTCATAAGAACTCTGATTCATCGACAATGGCATACGCATTCTTGTCGTGAAGCAACTCTTTATAAAATGTAACTTTATGAATTTAAACAAAGAGTAAACATTTTCTGACCTTTGATGTCTTTAATTAAGAATGATCATGATTGGCTGTTTATTTATCAATTAGGAATCTTGATAATAATAAAGTTTTGTCCTAGTAACAATCCTTTCTTGGGGAAAAAAATCTAAATTCGTTCAACTTAGATAAAAAGGTAATCACTTCAAAAACTTATCTTCTTACCCTTTAGGCCTACAAGATTTTTTTTTGATTTTTCGAGTCCTTTAGCTCATTCTAAATTCGCACAGAAAAAAAGTGTGAGGATAAAATTATTTTTAGAGGATCAGAATAGAAAAAATAGTAGATTTAATCATGGCCCTTCACGCAGTGTACAAGTAAAACTCCTAACCCACACAATTCAAATGTGCAATTAATCTCATTATAAAATGAAGATATAATTGGAATGAAAACTATGAGGTCGTATACACAGAATCTGAACCTAGAGATGATAATCTGCATGTAAAAGTTTAGGCTTTTTCTAATTCTACATGTTTTTATTTACATGCAGCCAAAATCTTGATTTAATTCTAGTTTTTAAACAAATTTTTGCATTCAAGAAGAATAAGCTTTCAAGACGAATGTCAACTGGGAGCACTTGAATCGACCAGGAAGCAATCAGTAAGGGAAATGATTAGATAATTTCTGAAATATTATCACGAGTGGACAAAACTTGGATCGAGGGTGATACTCGATAAGAGTGTGTGTGGGGGTGCGGGTGTAGCTTAAAAGTAACACCCACTCAAAATGTATTAAAGATCATGCTTTTTTGTCTCCATCTCAAGAATCCTCGAGTATATTCATCTCATGAGATGGGGAAGGATTTTGGGGGTAAAACGAGATTTCTACCTCTAATTCAATCAATAGAGAGAGAGAGAGGGAAAATTACTCATTATTACATAATATCTTCCTGATGGGAATAGTCGAGGAATATTATGACAAAATCTCTTTGGGAATTCCAGTTATATATCTGTGCAGCGCAATGAATGAAGCAATGATTTCGAACTAGAGAGGGGGAATCATTTGCCCTAACAAGAATTTCACAATTACATTCATAAAGAATGGAGATTGCTCCGAGGACGTGGGGATGATTAAATGCCCAGATTACTCTCCTCCTCAAACATGGATTGATGTCTGGGGAAATTAGATTTTGCACACAATAATCAAGAGAATACTGACCTCTAACAGAGATTAGACCACTAAAAGGTTACCCCGTCTCATATCATGTGTAAAAGGGCCATTAGTACGGCTAGAAAATCCATATTTTGGATTAGACAGAGATTTGTCCTGATTTGCATATTTTGCGATTTTTAAAACTTGTTTTACACGGTAAAAAAGTTTATTTTTGCATACTAAAATCACTGTGCATATTTTCCAGAAAGGAATGCATATTTTGGGAAGTTTCCATTTCAAACTCTCTTATCTTATTTTTAAAAAAAGATTCAGTACAGTAGGGCGCTGCTTTTTGATACAAGATCACGAGGAATCGCTTAAGATTGCTCAATTATATGACGAAGAACTAATTCTGAGGCTAGTTCTTTCTTTGGTGGGGTTCAAATCTATCTAATATGGTCGAAACTCTGATGGATTCGATTTTCTCGCATTTTAAAGGCTGCTGAATGGAAATATCGATATATGCTGTTCAAGTAAATTATTCCGCTCCTAAAGATGATCAGATTGTTTGAAAAATATTCTCCGTTTAGATTTCTAAATTCTGGCTAATTTTAAACTAGATATCGCGCATCAGTCACATCTTCCTAACAAAAGCATTTTTCATGTAGTTCCCAAATATTACTCCAATCTCTCACAAGTTCTAATTAATTTGAATACGATTTTCATACATAAAGAATAGATATCTAATACACAGTTCCTCGTGAAATCGTGTCTAGATTACGATTGTGCGCGGTCTAAAAGATCTATGGAGAGTAAAATCAAAAAGCAGTGCCTTAGTGCACAGGTTGAGTTTTTCCTTGATCACTCTGTGAAGGACCGTACTTAGTTTCTGTAAATAAAATCGACTCAAGATGAGCCTGGATTGAAAAATTCTGAAATTTGTGTGCAAAGATACAAACTTTGACGCTTCATAACTTTTCAAATATGTATACTAGATCAAAAGAAATTAGTCAGTTGGAAAGATCAAATCTCAATCCGTGAAATTAGACTCTTTGATTAGTTCAGGCGTGAAAATATGATTATCCAAAGTTTAAAATGGATATTTAAAAAAAAAATCAAGGAAGAAACTAATTTTAATTCTACAAATTTGATCGAGGTTTTTTACATCAAAAGAAAAATTCCAATTCGATGTCAGAATCAATTTTTCAAAGTTTGATTTGAAAATATTTAACTAAAGAGGTCTTGGAAAATTCTCATGATCTATGAGGAATTGAAAGTGTGCTAATCTTTAATCTTCAAATCTTAGATATCTCTGCACATTGATCAATTTGACATTGGAAAGGTTCATGCATGACAGAGATCCTTTCCCCTCAATCTTTCCGTAATCTTTAATTTTTCTGATCCTCATCCTAAGGTCAGATTAGGAATTATTCCATTCAGAGATCCAATTTACAATCGCGCAACTTGATCGAATGGGCAATATCTCTCTCTCAGTTTGCCTGAGCAAATCAACCGTGAATTAAATTACATTTTCGATTCATGTGAACTCAAGCGGATATTTGATGGAATTCATATCAATGCAATCTCTGATATTCAATCAAATGTAGTGAGATTATCCCTTTTTTCCCCCCAATAAAAGAGAGCTTTTTTTTATTTATTCGAAAGAGCATCGGAAGTATTATCAATGAGTCATTAGGATTAATTATTAACTCACCTGATGACGCAAGTAGCATGAGAAGGCTGAGAGTTATCCCTTTTGACATAATTTCGCGTCTTCCCTTGTTTTGTGTGATTGATAGAATAATTCGAGCTCCGCCTTCCACAAAGATTATCTAATATAAGAATTCATCATTATAACATGTTCATCGGAGGGGTACATTAAATTCGAACACTTGAACACTCATTTAGACAGATGATGAAAAAATGTACATTAATCATTCTTTTATGAAAAAAAATACGATGATTACCTTAAAACACCTTCAGTGTAACATAAAAAAACTTTATAAGATGCCATATTTCATAAATAATCTCTTCCCTCAACTCCACATGAAGATGCAAGAAGAAATGAATAAATTTACATAATCTTCAAAAAACGATATATGACGTGGATAATGTAACGAACTGAATATCAAATAATATTAAAATTGAGACCCAATAACCTCGTTACAACTGGACAATGTATCCTGTTAACGCTCTTGGATACAGATCGCGTATCAACATTTTATTCTGGACCTATTGTAAGCGGTTAATTGGTTATAGAAGATCGAATGTGGATGAATATAACAGTACCTTTTCCTACTTCCAAATTAGAAATGCAACGCCTTTATGCTCAGTTTAAATAAGAAGATGTTGTTTTGATCCAGCCAGAGATCTTTGTGAAACAATTAGTGATAGAAAACTAGCCTTAAAACACGTTTTGAGTAGAAGCGTGGGCCTCTTAAAATAGATCTTTACGACCAGAAAAACTGTCATTTTGAATAATAATTTAAATACATTTTCTGACTCTAAATACGATTTCTCAAATTATTTGACAATTTCACGTGCGGAAATTCTGATGGGATATACGAAGTAGAACTTTGAAAGTTTACAAGAATTCGAATGATTTTTCAATGACTTTGACATCTTCGTTTATGATAATGTTGATGTATCATCAATTTAGGGAGGGATGGTGTAGTGGATTGTTCCCCAAGTCCAATAAATATGATATCTCATATGGCGTGGGTTCGATTCCGGTCTCCTCCCTCCTTGAAACAAATTTACTATGTAAATAGTTTCTAAAACTTCCTCCCCCATTATAACCCCTCATGTGAACCCGAAGAGAGTTAGACTCGGCTATGAAACTCAATTCTAAGAAAAAATATATATGTATATTTTCTCAACCAATCCTCATTAATTTTGCATAATTGGAGTTGATTGAAATATCAATCTATGCAAAAAAATTAAAAAAGGACACTACAATATATTTTAATCATACTTATAGCGAAATTAGGCAGTCCTCCAGCTAGACACAAGGATATCCCGTGATTTTGAGGTAATATAATTATAATTTTTGATCATATTGAAACACTTGAGGAAGAGTTTTAATTATTTTCAAGAATACTTAACAATAAAAAATAAACATTCCCTCTAACATTTATATATAATAAGAAAAGTAATAAATGTATATTATAACGTTATATAATCCCTCCACTAATATTATTATTATTAACAAGTCCAAATTTTATATAATAAACAATAACTAGGCATATTTTCTCTCTTGTTAATTAATTATTTCTAAAATCCTGATTCCAACCAATTAAAATTAATCAAAGGTCACTGATTAGGGGAGCAAGCAGAAAAGTAACTACTTTTTTTCGAATAATAATTACCAGAATATGAAATTATTCAAATTACAGAGAAATTCAAGCTCTATGCCAGAATTTACAATAATTGTATTGTATTGAAAGTTGTATTTAATACGAGAGAAACTGTTTTCTTTAAAAGACATTAAAAACTCATCTTTGGAACCGAGAGCGTACTTTTGTGCCTTTTTCATCTCACAAATTAATAAAGGACTCAATTGAAAAAGGCCTAACTGACCAATCGAAAAAAAAGGATACAAGCCAAGAAAAATAATTTAGAGTGAACAACTCTGACTCATTTTTGATTTTAGATCTTCTCTTAGAGATTATCTTTAGTTTCCTCCTCTAACTGATTCAAATATTTAAATTATCCAATTCAAAGATTAATTAACATTTTATAACCAAGAATTACTTTTTTTCCAATACTCTTTTTATGAAAATATGACATTTAAAATTTTTAATATGCAAAATATAACTTTTGGTTGCTCCACTGGTATCGATGAATACGCTTTCCACAAATGAAAAATACATCACGTTCCTACAAAAGAAGATCATGATATTTCAGCGTTTGTCAGTGAGAATAATAGGAGTTGCAGAATAATTCAGAATGACTAATCCAGAAGGTGTACAATGACACATGAATGAATCAATTAAGAGGAGTAGACTCAGAGGAAAACAAATTAAGGATTTGTGGTCATTTATTGTCTATCTAAAGAATGGTCAGTGACAATCCCATGTTTTTCTTCACTCATTCCTTTGTAAAACACTCAAGAGGAATTTAGACTCAAATTTAGGCGTTATGCATGAACAATTTTTGTACTGATTCATTACTTTTCCCTTTTATTCATTAAATGGTCGAGTAAGTCTAGGGAGACTAAATCATTCTTTTTGAGTGTCAGGATTCCCCCCCCCCCATACCTCTCAGTTCCTCGGTCCCCTGTCTGTTTTGAGGAGGGCTAAGAATTTGTGAAGATGTGGATGAGAAAAGTTTATCCAGATCTCACAGTTTTGAGAGGATGCTGAATATAAACATTTTTTTCAAATAACCTCAATTATATTTTTGATAAGTAAGAAATGGTTGAAAAAAAATCGGATTTGATCAACTACAAGTTTATTTTTGTAGTCAAAGATGATCAAAAACTCATATTTTTAAAATGTTATTTTATAAAATTTCATCACAAGAATTTATCTAAAAAAGTATTTTCTACTTACGAGCAGTGCTTATTTGTATTCAACATCTCTCAAAACTGTGAAATCTGGATAAACTTTTTCAATGGCCTACTCTTCCGGCTTATGCCTTAACGAGTGACGCTCATTTATTAAGGGATTTCAATTGAGTAATTTTCCCTCTTACTCAAGTGATAAATACATAGTTACACTAATCTTGAGAGAATGATTAATATTTTCCCCTTTTGTATGCAATTCTATTTAACGCAGGCCCTCCCCTAAAATCTCGCTCTGATCTCCTCCTAGTGTTAATACAAAGATTATAAGGAAATCTTTGATCTTGATAGAGAGAAGAGATTAGTGTTCATATTTACTAAGGCCCTTAGCAAATGTATATTCATACTAATCTTAATTGAAAATGACGTGAAAACAATTTTTGATCTTGAATCCATGGGAAACAATTATTTCTCCTATGTTAACATTAAACATCTCGGTTAATGAAAGAGGAGGAAGCGAGTACGCAGTTAAGAGCGGGCATACTCTAAAGAGTCTAATATTAACTCATAAATAGATATGTTACATAAAATGTCGAGTATTAATTCTCTATTATTACTCAGATAAAAAAGTGATGGCAATAAAAGTCTGGAGAATAGCCATAATTTATTATTGCACTTGAAAATTGAGAAGGACAGAAAAAAAGTATTCTTTCGACTCTACACACTTTCATTCAAGAGATAATCTCAATGAATTATAGTAAAAAAAAATACATTTTTTTCACTCTCTGAGTATAATCCAAGTCAGTACAGCATGGAGAATAGATAAACCTGTACTTCTAAATGTACAATCAGACAAATTTACTCTATTAACCCTAATGTGGATGTAGGGAGATAAGGGTACAAAGAGGGAATTTGCTTGAAATGTCTTTTCCTCGTGGTGTAGGAGTTTCTCATATTTTTTCTAACCAAAGGAATACAACTTTTTTTTGTCAACCACACTAACATATAGGACAAGTACAAGGTTGAATATTATGCCTAGTTATATCCTCTATAGACGTAATAAGTCCCTTTGTGTAAATTATTCCAATCAGTTGTATCCACCCATCTCCCTATACAAACACCTTTGAAATCTCTAATATTTACACAACTATCATCTTCTCTTATTTTACAATGCTTTCTGAATAAAGAGCATTCATCTTTGCATATAAATAATCCTCTTAGACAGAAAAAGAAGTTTTTTTTTGAATAGTGTGGACATTTTTTTGCTACATCTACTTGCAAGTAGACAACCAAAAGAAACAAAAATTGGCGCAAAGATTAAAATCGGTGTAATCATAATGAAAATGTGTACCAAGTCGAAGGAGAAGCAAAAAAAGACAAGAAGCTGAGGTCAGAGGGTATAAATTAGGTAGTGACACGAAGGTGTAATGCAAAAATTAAGAGTTGTCGCCAAATTGTATTAAAATCAACTTGGTCACGAAAGACAGCAAAAGAAGAAATGCATCATCTACTGGTATTGTAACGTTTCTCTCTCTGAATCTATGGAAACCATGATTTATCTCAAACATTTACACATAACTCTTGCTCAAAAAGATACGAAAATGTTTTACGTTCTCATTGCTTTTATTTCAATGAACATTTGACAATTATTTCAGGTCGCATTTTCACTGATAATACGAGTGTACTGGCTTCAAACACTGTGTGTATTATGTCATTATCGTGATTTTTTTTTCTTTTTCTTCATCATGTCATTAGACAAATTGATAATTATTCATTCTCTCTATAGATTGAGCAAAATACAGTATTTTCAGTCTAAAGTTGACATCTTATTCTTGTTTTAAATTCATGAATGGGACTTATTTCTTGACTTGAAGATGCCTTGATTTGACAAGTCTTTGAATTGAGAAATGGAGAATTATTTTTGATGCCTTGCTCACATCGTAAAAATAGAGTATAGGAAAGCATTATTAAAAAATAACAAAGGAGCCGTTATTTCCGCCTTGTACTGTAAAAGTGGAGTTATTTACTGTAAATACTAAAACGCTATTTAGACGGATATTTTTCTTTTGATATCTCTAGATTAATTCACCGAAAGGATAACCCAGGAACAATGGGTCACTTTGTCTGCAACGTTTCTAAAAAGGGGATAAAATATATAGGACAAAGCACACTTACAAGTGCACTATACTCAATTCTGCCATATTTTACCCTCTTCAAAAAAATGGGGGATGTATTTTTAGTTTACATTGAACAGAAAAACGGTGTACAATTAATTGCTATCATGTTATTCATGTAAGATAACAATCTAAATTAATGTCCTCTCATTTATAACCGGATAGGTGTGCCTTGAATTACTATACAAGACTAAATAAATGTATTCAGAATTATGAAGATTTCTCATCATTAAAAAAAACTTTATTTTAACCTAGAACTGAAGTTTTTCTCATCAAATTAATTCAATTTTTTTTTTAATTTATTGTTTGACTCTCCTGCCTTGAAGTTAATCAATTTTCGATTAACATTTCAAATTGCATAAATAGTGATTACAGTACTTAATAATTTCGAGTACATAAAATTATAATTAGAAATAATAAAAAAAAACTCTAAAGAAAGGAGAAGAAAACACTTGAAATATTGGACAAGTGAAACATGTTACATTGACTCCCAAAAAAAATGATGATGATCGTTATAAAACCAACTGCATACAAACACTACAAATGCATCTACACTCTAGAGATTACTGTATTTTTTTTCAAGATTTACATAGAAAAATATCCTCCCCAGCTCTAATAGTACGCGTGGAATATACACTTTCTATGTAAACACGCAAACTAGCAGGTGACCTTTTAAAAGGACCCATTGAACATGAGAGGGAATTAATTTCATTCACAACTTTTTTTGTTAAAACCTAAAAATTACTCATTTCATTCACAGAGAGTGACAGTGAAAATAGGCTGAGATGATACTTTAGAGACGTAATTGAACAAGAAAAAAACTATTGTACTGTGTAAAAATAAAGGCAATAAACACTACAGAAGACTAAGGGGAAACCTAGTACATTTGAAGTTGTTATTTACTTTCGAATGTCTCTTTCCATAGAAATAAGCGTGTTCTTGGGTAAATTCATTTTGCTTTTTTATGACCAACTTGTAGAAATGTATCTTTTTTCTCAATAATAAAAAAGGAACTTTTTTCACACAAGAGGCATACTCTCTCAATAAGATTTATGAAAGAAATATGGTGTTGAAAACCTAAACAAAAAAATGGTTTATTTTTTCCCCATCACAGAGTAAAGTGTCAATTTGATTTATTGGTTTTTGTTCGTTAAAGGAAGAAAACAGTGGACGAGTGACCTACATTTGTCGAGAATGCAATTTCCTAGTTATTTATCATGCAAAGTATACATTCCTAGTCGTTGGGGGGTTATAAGAACGTGCTTTCTTCTACATTTAAAAAATAGTGTTAAATAAAAATGTTGAGCTAACCAAATAATGCACAAGGCAAGGCCTATCTTTGACCCCAGCTTTATGACTTTTCAGATGATGATCTCTTCGCATAATTAAACAAGCATTGATTGAGACTATGAGTTTGTAAGAATTGATTCTATCAAATTGCACAAATATTCACTCAGAGATGGACTCATTGTAAATAAAGAAACTCACAATTCTTTTGCAGAGAACTTTTGATAAATCATTCCAAGTAGAGAATCAAATAAATCCAAGTTTTTATCTTCTTTTCTTGGCTCAGTGTCTTGATTAGATGTCAGATTGAATGCAGAGAGAGAGAGGTACTACACGTTCTTCTACTTGCCAAGTGTGTTTGTAATAAAGATATTAATCAGAGTGTGTATGTATATGAATGATCATACTCTTCTCTCATTGGTGGAAGGTATTCAAACCAATAAAAATTCACATCATCTCCTATATCCAATCATGAGGAGCCATGTATCATCTCATATACAATTAATGAATCATTACTTTTTTGTTTTCAAGTCGTTGACTCTTTATTACACTTAACCTTTGCATGATGTAATAAAGTCTATGCGTAATTAGCCTCATTGTTGCTAAATAGACTTGTTTATTGATAAAATGGGACTGAGATGGACTGTATGTATGTGCTTTAACGACAGTAATAGCAGTTGTAAAGTGGTTTATTGCTGTTTATTTCTTGCCTCTAAACACACTCACACTAAAACATGTCAATTATTCAAAAGAATACATTTTACCTTGAGACCTCATTAAAAGTTGCACAGAATGTCTGTTACATTCTATGACGAAACAATTAGTCATGGACATATTTTTTCCTAGGCTGACCCCTATTATCTTTTCTCGTCGTGGAATTGATATTCTTTCCCAATTCCTCGATCTCTCAGAGTAGTGTATAATGAATGGGAGGGTAAATTCTTCACACACACAGAATTTACGTCAATCAAGAAAGAAATTTAAATTTTCGTCCTCTTGAAAAGGAAATTTTCTTCCTGACAAACAAAAATTATGTTTTCCCCTCTTAAAAATGCAAAAGGGGGACAATTTTTTTATAATTGATGCAAATTATTTGTTTTATTTTTCTATCAAATTTGCTCAGGTATTTAAAGCGGACACGAAGTATTATCATCAAAAACTTTGTACAATTGTCAACAATTCCCCTCCTCTCCAAAAGCACATTGCGCTACTTTTGTGGTTACCAAACTTCTCCTCTACATTATACGCTACGCCTATTTATTATTGATTCATAAGGAAAAACTATGTAATTGAAAGTTGTAGAAATATTTGAATGAATTTGTGAAAAATGCAAACACGTCTTCTTATCAGTGAAAGGGGGTAGACAATCAACAGATGATGAGATTTGTGCCACATTCAACTACGCAATTGATAAGAACAGAGCCCCCCACTTGTAGTAAAGTCATTTACTCTTTATTCAGAAAAGCTCCCAGACAGATTAGTTATTTCCATCAAGATAAGAAAAATAAATCGACCTTGAAACAATGTTTATCTCAAGTTTACGTCATGCAATTGATATAAAATGTAAAACAATTACAAGGTCAAAAATAGCGAGGAAAAATATTTTCCCATCAACTGCAAATTGTAATAAACTTGATCGTGAATCAAGGGAAATGTATTTTTTTCACAGCATGATATTTCATAATGTGGCAGGTACACTTCTGTCAATCCTTAGTGAGAACAAAGAGAATCCTTTGATCTCTCTCCCAGGACTGGATTTGAAAGGGTATTTTTGACGTAAAGAAAATGTAATACTTTTTAGGAATATTTTGCGCAACACAATGCTGACAAGGGGTAAAGGTCAGCTATTATTTTGGGAATGAAAAATCTTACTACATTTATTTTTAGGTTGACATACCCTTTTTGATACAATTTATACTACAGTTTCATAACTGAAAGGCTTCCTGCTGTATTGGGAAGTTTACTTTTTGTTTCAATTTTCCAGGAAAAAATGTCAAATTTCGTAGTAGAAGATGGTTATCGATGTGTCATTTGAAATAATTAATGATCTAGATCATCTTCTAAACGACAAGAATAAATCATGATCAAGACATTTTTTCTAGTAATGATTTATTCTCCTATTCCATGTTTAGCTAAAAAAAATTGGATTTCATTTAGACAAAATTGAGCTAATTCTCGCTGGCTTGTTACAAGAGATTAGGCAACTTTTTCCCTTCAAATATTCCAAATTTGCATTTAAAGTGTAGCATTAAATTAGCGTAACACTCAAAAAGTTTAAGACTGTCAGAGGAAATATGAAAACTCATCCAGAATGAGTGAATGCGTCACTGGGTATCGAAATTTGCATTAGAATGATCTTTCTCTCATCCCCAAAGAAATTACTCAATAAGGATTTCTTCACAGATTTTTACCCAACTAATCGATATTCATCAGATGAGTCAAGTGAGAGAATTTCATTCATTAGACATCACCGTGAAATCGCATACATTTTGAAAATTGATCATCTCTCATTGATAAATGATGTCTTACCATACATCAAGTAATTCGAGCGTAAGAATTATTATCCGCTCCATTTACGTGTGCTATTTGAAGCGCGATAAGGGCCCTATTGTGCCTACTGCTGAGTAGGTTTGTAGACTATTTTGTAACTAAAAAGTATACTCATTGAATAGTGATTGATGTAGAGAGCTAATTGAATTAATAGTATTATCATAAATGCTTTTATCAAAACAAAAAAAAACATATGTTAAAATGAATT
Organism: Gyrodactylus salaris; assembly: GCA_000715275.1. Lineage (NCBI taxonomy): Eukaryota > Metazoa > Platyhelminthes > Monogenea > Gyrodactylidea > Gyrodactylidae > Gyrodactylus > Gyrodactylus salaris. Next base: position 12,126 of record JJOG01002717.1, read on the forward strand.
AATTTGGTTCATAGAGGGAATTGAGAAAGAGAGAGAAGGAAATATTTGCTTGCCTTGCTATGATCACTAATGAATAGTTGACTTTGTATTTGATAGAACAAGACTCCTTCATCTTATTAACCATATTATAAACACCTTCATAGGAAACGTTCATTATGTTGGAAGGAATTTTTTCGTTCGTTTTTTCTTGACAGGTGCATCAGTTCCCATGGAATGAAATTCTTTTGAATAATTCTCTTCCTTATCAGACATCCAATTCTGTAATTAGAAGTAGTTTAAAGAAATTTCGAATATGAATTAATAAACACTTTTGGTCTCAAGTTCATAATCAACCAAAAAAAGTTAACCAATAAAAACACGTTTCCTTTCAACCAATGAGAATCATTTAAACCAAGAGGAATCATTTACCATCTTGAAAGCAGTAATGCTTATTGAAAACTTAAGTTGACAATTGTTTTAATATTTTTATCGAATTCTTAAAGGTGAAGCAATCTGAGCCAATGAAAAATGTCAGAGAATCTTTAAAAATTCAACACCTTTCTACTGATGAAATAAATTCAGTTCACAAGAGTGAAATTGATACAATCACATAGAACACGTACATGTCATTTAATAGATTTTCTTCATTCTTGGCATAATAAATATCATGTACTTTCAAGAGAGAAATCATCACTTTTAAATAGATTGATTAATTTCAATCTTTGCTGGGGAGTCAATTAACATGGGCTCATTCTCTCTATCCAATAATATGATGTTAATTTTTATAAAATTAATTCATTCTCGTAAGAGGAGGGGAATTATGATTGATGAGGAACAGTTGAGATAATGATATGTTCCCGGATTTCTCTATTATCATTTTACGTTAGAAAATAGAGGAGGAAGATTTCAAGATGAGAAAAGCATTTCTCTTTCCCAGCATTTTTTCGTTTTAATCAAGACTATTGTTGTGAAGAAGAGGAGATGTTGAATAATTGATATTTTGCTTACAACCACCCCCATCCCTTGTATGTGTTATTTATGTAGCGGGCGCTATCCTGGTTTCTTGTCACTTGATAGGTTTTCAACCATGTTCAGCTAAGGTCTCTTGTGATTAATTGAAACAACCATTCTCATAACTCAAGGTTTGCAATTTAATGAACACTTTCCCAGGGGTAGATTTCAGTTTTTTCCCAAATCAAATTTACCTTAATTCTTTCACAGAGGATATATTTTTGAATAAAATAAAGGGTCTTTATTTAAAAAATATTCTCGGGGTGAATTTTAACCCAATTTGCGATTTTGAAAAAATTGATTCTCTAAACTTCGAATAGTTGCAAACTAATTAATATATATGAATTTTCTGAGTCAAAATCACCCGGGGTGTTACAACCCCACAGGCGAGGGTTAATTCTTTTGCTAATCATAAATTTCGGACGTTTTCATAACGTCACATAAGGACCATGATTCATATTGAAATGGATATTTGTCTCATTAATCGACTATTTTTTTATCAGGAAACAATTCAAAATTTTTGTAGAAAATTCAATTTTCAATATGAAATTTAATTTCAAAAAATATATTTTTTTTTGTCAAAAATTCATCATAACTGAGTTTATTGCAAAACTTAAAATATTTACAGAGAGAAAATACCAACTGAATTCTAAAGATTACATAGAATACCTTGTCTTGTATTCGTTGCCCCACTTATCAGAGTAGACTTGAGAAGTGTTCCTGTAGTGCTTCAAGGATTCTGTAAAAAGTCGTAAAAATAGATCCTCCAAATATTATCCTTGCTACTCCATTATGTCAAGACAAACACGCTTTTTATACAAGCTGAGTATTGAATTTCAATTTGAAAATCTCTGAGATAAATAAAACTCGAGAGAAATAGGTGTCATGTAGTTCCTATGCTAAATTTCCAAAATACGGAGTGTAATTTTAGCATAAGATATTTATTTTCCACAATCTCACACAGTGAAAACAGCGATCGATAAGACTAATATTTGCTCAATATTTAATTAGCCATTTTACTTAACAGACGACTCTCATTATAAAAATAGGATATTTATACTAAAAATTACTCATAAAATGAGAAAACGATTTTCTCTTCTCAAATACTATGACTCATCAAGCCTTTTCAATAATATTGAATTCATTGAAAAAAAGTTTACAAATATCTATTTTTTTTCTCTTATAAAGTTCGTGTAAATTGTAAAACAAAATAACTACAAGGTCAGAGAAACGTTCGTGGTTCAATCAAGTGATGTCACCCCTTGTGTTACTTTACACATTTTTTAGTTATCTGAAATTCAAAATTTGTAAAAATCCTTCTAATGAACCTTATTATTGTGATCACTCGCTATTATTAAGAGGGTAATTGTCGTTAGATATATAATTATTATCTTGTCTGTCTATTTAATAGCTTGTATTACAATACTTTTAGTAATCTCCTCGTCTCTTTAGCATTGAAAGAATATTCAAACTAACAAGAGACATCATTGTTCAGATCTCTGTCGGTGATTGAGAGTTGAGTGTATTTAGAAAGGCTTTCACTCGTAGGCGCCTGATTGATCACTGAGGTTGATTTAATCAATTCGGTTTCATTAACCCGGGTATACAAACACTGACAATTTTGTAATTTTTACTTCAGAATAATGACTTTTCTCAGAGAACAGTGCATTATTTTGAAATAATTCCAACTTTTTAGTAATCTTAGAATGACCATCTTTAAGGGAAAAAAAATTGGGGGCAATTCGGACGGATAATGTCAAAGTTACATCGGTTTTAGGATTTTGGAAAATTAAAATTTGGATGATTAAAATGAAATTTTTGTTGATAGCAAAACCTTGAATACTTGTATAATTATAACTAGAGATAATTAAGAGAAGATAATTACACCAATCAAAAGATCATTCCTTCGTCTATGAAATGTGATAATAAAAATATTAGTTTTAGTCGATAATATTTTGGAACTTATTCCTGCACTCTTACTAATAATGGTCGGGACACACACTATGGAATCATAGTTTTAGCCCGGGTGTAAGGTGCAAAGTACTTGTGAGTAGTATGGCAAATCACCATACACTCTTAATACAAGTGTCCACTTTTTTTAATGTTACTATTTTTTATATGAATGTATTTATAAAGAGAAAGAACCGATTGTATGTTTCAAAGAGGAATCTGCAAATACCGGTATTTCTGCCTATCAGGCGTCCTTCCTTGCTTTTTCATTAATCCCTACAAATTTGAAGAAGTTTTTACGACAGAATTTATTTTTTAGATGCATTTATTTTAATTTTCTGCTACATTTTTCTATAAACTAGAAAAAAGGCTACATTACGCAATTCTTATTCTCGTGTTTTTTTCCTATAATGTTGGCATCCCAAAAAGTGGTTTCAAAATTGAAAAATGTGATAATTTTGGATAATTCCGCTCGATTTGGAAATTGAAAAGAA
>JJOG01002719.1:0-14615 GCA_000715275.1 Gyrodactylus salaris
AGGCATAAACACACTTCCATTAAGATGGCAGAAGACTATTGATTCGAATGGAGATTATTTTGAGATAAAACAGTATTTTGAAAAAAATATATAATAAAAAAATTTTTTTTTTCTAAAAGTGTGGATTGAGATGAATCGACCTAATATAATGTTAGCTGATGTAAGGGTCTAAGGAGAATCGGCGAAAGTGAAGCTTATTAACTGTTTTTGCTTTCTCCTGAAAACCAGGAAATATTTGATGAAATTCGGCTAAATATTAATTTACTTCATTCATTTTTGATACACCAAGAGAGTTTATATATTTTTCAAATAAAGAGCTAGAAGGGTTAAGAAAACGAGTATCCTTATAATACATGTGGGAAAACCACAAGAGGCAATATTTAGGTTGGTAAGAGAATCAAACTCTACCACAAGACTTTTGTTAGTCTCTTCTACTGAAACTGGGATAAAAACTTTAGATAAAAAAGTACATCTATCAAAGGAGAAGAGAGATCTCCGAATGACGTGAAAATACGCACAAAAAACAGAGAAGAAATGTTAGATAAATTAAAAACCAACTATTTGACCTCAATAGCTAGCGTACCATTGGGAATTGAAAGATGGCATCTACATCTTCGGTATCGAGTTGATCTTTGATTCTATTCACTCTCATCTGAACATCACGATCGATATGATTAGTCTTTGCTAGCGTTGTGAGTTGGACCTCGGGAGATGGGGGACCGTGGCCGTTCCTTGTCACAGACATTATGCGCGCGGAGTAGGAGGTCTTCGGTAGGAGGTTGGCGAGGGTAATCCTCTCCAGGTCCCTTCTAACAACGACCTCTTTCTCCTTTAGCCAATAATCGCTGGAGACGCTGATGACGTTGTGCAGGATCTCAGCGTCGATGTTTATATTCTTCCATTCTAACTGGGTGACCCTCTCACCGATGCTCTTGACTGAGAACTATAAGAGGGAATTATTATTAATCATGGAGAAACTGCTCCTCTGTCATCAAGTTGTCATACAGTTGGCCTGATATGTCAACGCTTAACCCTTGTAGGTCCCTTGTGTAACACTAACTTTAGATACGTATTTCACAAATTATAAATTATCTAAACAGTTGGAAATTAGTCCCAAATTAAAGAGGAGAAGAATATCTAAATAATGATGTTAAAATAGTTCAGTTATTCGATAGGTTAATATTGTTTCCATTGATTCAAAATTTTAGAATTTACATTTTTTTACAAAATTAAATTTGCAATTTTTCCAATAAGAAAAGTTAACGATGAAGTTCTTCCTTTTATAGATTAGAACCTGCTCTATTAGAGGCAGCAATTACATTTTAATTGGAGCTAATGATTCTCATTTTACAATAATTATAAGTTGTGTAACATTGGGTGTCCCGGAAAAGATTATTGATATGTTTAATTGTAAAAACTACTGTAATTATATCGGAATTAACTCTTAATTGGACAAAGTTATCCACCACTCAATTGCGAAACTTTTGATAACCGCCCTTGTGTATCTCCTAGAGAAATTCTTCTCAATTCAATTTAGATGATTCAATGATTCGTGATCCATCTGTAAGAAATGATCTTTTACTTCAACAATAGAATAACAAGGGTCACTGATTTTTTTAAATAGGATAAATTTGAATCACTAAACACTCGTTAGATTCAAGTTTGCTAAAAATACCATCACAAATTCCCTAATTTACTACGTGAAAACCAGAGTGAACCATGCTCAATTTCTACTAAAAAAATATGCACTTTTTCACTTGAAAATATGCGAAAATATGCAATAAATTTTAAAATATATAAATATGCATTTGGTAGCCTACTTATAAGTGATGAAGTACGTTTTTAAATAAGATTCGGTTCACACATGAAAAATTAAAAAAACTTATTTTATCACGCAAATGGATTTTATGCCATGCGTCGAAAAATACAACCCATTTGACCTATGGGGGGACACCCTATGGGGGAGTGTGCAATTTGATGTCATGATTGTAGAAATCGAGATTGCGGCCATCTTCAGAACCAATGTTATGGGGAAAATGCAATTGCAGAGAAATCAAAGAACACTCACATTCTCCGGATAATGGACTGGGGTCTCAGAGTGTATCCTCGGTGTTGACGATAGATGGCCGGGAATGCCATCGGTGCCATTCTTCGTAATCCCCTTTATGATGACCTTGAAGAAATGGTCTGGCATGAGATTTTCAATTATTATCCCAGCATGATTTGTCTTGCGGACTATCTTTGGGGCCTCTTTGTCCAGGAGGTTTATCAGAGTGACCCTGAAAAGGTTACAATTTCTATATTTAACTCTCTAAATAATCTTCGATCGACCTCAAATATTTTTGAAATAAAGGTCAAGAGTCGACTAGGATTAACAACATGAAGAAAAACAATTCACTTTTCTAATGAGAAAGAATGAATGCTAGTGGAAAGAAAAATCTGGCGGTTCTCTCCCATGACTCACTCATAATGATCGATCAAGTTTTTTGGGTTCAAGTCTACTGGGGAAACTGGGGAGGACCAGCTGATCTTCATTCGTCTCCCTTCAATTGGCTCAGCGGTTATATCCTCTATAGGACCCGGTCGATATTCTATTATTTATAAGAGAGTTTATAGAGAAATTGATTATTTAAGTAAAAATCTGAAAAATCCTATAACCAATTCACTATTCAAACTTGTTCTATCCTAAAGAGATAAAAAACAAAACTATAGTTGTGAATGAATTAACAAGTTTTCTACGCGATATTCATAAAATAAAATCTTTGTTTTACCACCCTACGAAAATGAAAACAATATGTTCCCTCCATTTGGGCATTATGACTAATGATGCCTCATTTACAAGGTGGATTTATAGATTTTCTCACGTTTTCTCTTTGTAATAAACCCGAGACGCTTCGATTCTTGAGACATTGTTCCATCTGATTTGCGTATGGACACAATGCCCACATTATAGCTCGTCTCTGGATTCAAGTCGGACAATAGGATCTTTTCATTCATTGTCTCACGCGAATATAGCCTAAAGTAATCAATGCATCAACTTTGTTTTTACAAGGTTCAAGAGTTAATCGATATCATTGCAAAAATCCTTCTAACCAATAAGATTATCTTATTTTTCTTACTCAGCTCTTATTGGATGATTTACGACAATACATCTGAATACATTTATTTCTGCCTATGCACAGAGATTTGATCGAAACTCACATAATATCATCGGAGGAGTACAATTGAACTTTGTAGGTTAAAAAGGTTTCATCTTTCGGCTTCAACCAAGATATATCAACCCTGTGATCGTCAATAAAATCAATCCTAGTATTTGTCGTTGGATGAGGCGGTTTTTCATGTTCACCTATACAATAAAAAAACATTTTTTTATTATTCACTTGATAATAAACAAAAACTCTATTTTTGACAATAATACTTTAGTCTTTGATATTTATTTCCTCAGCACAATTGTTCTAAATCGGTGTGTTTTACTTAGAGAGAGGTAGAAATGATTAATTATCTACCTTATAAAAAAATGGGATCATGACCTTATGAAGAATGGTTGAGTCATTTAGATCACTAGCAGTGGAAGATAGAGATATTCTCTTTTCGTGTTTATTGCTACACACAGTGTAGTCTACACTTGGTAAACTTGGTGGAACACGGAAACACATTACAATGTCATGAATGGATTTTTGGAGAATAAAAAATCTTCATTTAAAGACAGGCAGTAATAAAAGAATGACATTAAACGATTCATAGACATACTTGGATCTGAAATGAGCTCATTATAGCCAGGCGACAAACCCTCATTCCTCTCGACGTTAATGTGAAATGTCTTGGAAAATGCATTGAAGCTGTAGAAATAATGAAAAATGTATAAATAACATGATTTTTCATGTATTCTTTCTTCATCAAAAGTACATATCATCGAGTTTTATTATCTATTCACAAGAATTGCTTCTACTCACCGAAACAAAAAGTTGCTTTTTGCCATAAAAAAACAACAACTCAGAAATATTGCTTGTGGAATGATTTGATTGGTTGGCAAAAAGGTGAGCGAGTTTAAAAATGAGATTTACACCACGTTATGCAATGAAAGAGCTACTTTGTGTGTGGGTAATATAAAAAGAAATTCTCATGTCCTGAAATCGTGGACTCTATAGTTTGTGTGCAACCCCTGTAGTATCAGTGTATATTTCCTTAGGATATAACAATTACTTTTGGGATAAAAATAATAATAACCTCTTTCTTTGCCTTTCTTAAAGTGTGTAGAGAAATCCTCTATAGGATATTGATGTTGGGAAAAGTACACATTTTTTCGATTGTATAACTCTGGTACAGGAGGAAATTAATTGAATACAACCGATTCATTTACATGCAGTGTTCTACGAATGTTTTCGGCATTCATATGATGAGTAACTAAATAATTTATGCATCTTTAATGGATGATAATACTTTAGGAGATTCATCCCTTGACTTCAAAGTAACCTCTTTGAAAGTAATCTTGGAAGATGTCAAACTCCTTACAAAAGCCAAAAAAGCATATTAACCCTCACAAGACCAGAGGACGAAAATCGTCCTTTTTCAATTCTGAATTAACCATAATTAGCCGTTGAAATTTCATGACTTCTAACACATTCTATCAAGTATTATTCAGCATTAAAAATTGCAGATCTCAATCAGAAAGGGGCCATAATTAATTTGTTTCACGTTTGACACCGAAAAGATTTTTTTCGTCCAAATTTTTAATATCAACAAAAATGTCAAGCTTGGTTGATTCTGAGATTTCTGATGATATAATTTCAATCCTTTCCTCAAAATTGGATTTGTCATCTCTTTCGAGTCTATCAGAAGATTGCGACCAAAGGCATATTTCCAAGGATAAAACACTTGAATGGAAGCTAGAACCTTTGAACTCTGAGAAGAATTAAGGCTATATTTTGAAAACGAGACCTGGCCAACGCTTGCTCCCGGACATGCTTAAACGCGAAATAATACAGCGCACAAATGAATATACAAGAATGATGGCTAGAAAGATGTTTTTCCAGAAGAGTTTGATATCTTGGAATTATTACAATTTTGTGGATTTCTGAATTTTTTACGTTTTACTAAAATCAGTAGCCTTCATTCTTACTTTGTAATAGGATTAGTTGGATGCTTGTTTCAAAAATCCAGAGAAATCGACTATTCACATGAGAAGCTTAATAATTTTGAATGATTGATTTCTGTCTTCAGGAAGTCCTTAAAAGTTTTAATCAAACAAAAAATGAGAGAATTGACACAAAATAGTATTGAGGAGAAAAGTTCGGCAATTCTTTGAAAGAATTTACATTCTATGAGAAGAATCAATATATAAATTAGACAGTGTATATACTATGAGTCATATTTAATTAAATAATCCGGCGTCTATAATAATATGAGTACGTCGTAGTAGTATTTCGAGCTCATCCCTCAGTAGTACTTAATTCCTTACAATATTCATTCAAGACATTTCGTGTAGTAATTACACATGAATGAATTGAGAAATGCATTCAAGTGAAAGAAAATGAGTATTTAATTCCTTACCCGGTGAGAATGAAGCATTGCACGACGCCCGAGTGAAGTGTATTTGATTTTCTAAGGATAAAAGTCGACCTCATCACGCTGAGAAGTTGGTCATGCTCATTCAGGATCTCATACTCTGCCGTAGTTGTTATCTCTTGTCCATTATGGAACCAGAGGATTTTGTAGCGAAAGTTTTTCGTTGGAAATTCACAAAACAGACGAACATCTCTCTGTAAAAGAAGAAAATTATTATTTTTTCTCTTAATTATTCAAAATGACTGACATCTATAAGAGTGTAGACAGTTTGACGATTACCCTTGAGATCAAAGAGCCTCTCTTCAACAAGTACATTCATTGTCTCCGAGGTCAGGTTGTACTCCCGATAATGGCACTTGTATTGACCAGAATCAGTGGATGTTATCCGCTTAATCCTCAGTCGATTTCTATCCACAATAGTATAACGATCTCGTGGGAATTTTATTAGCTCATCATTGTGATACCAACGCACGAGAATGCCATTTCTCGGAAAGTTGATATCGCAGAATAACTCTTGCGTCGTACCCGACGCCGCAAAGAGGTTTCTCTCGTTCTTCGAGCATTTATTGAACAAGGCTTCTTCAGGGCTTTTCGGCAGAAGGTCAAAGGCGTCTGGCTTTGCATGTTCTACAATGTCCTTCGTAGTGAATATGAATCTGTAAGCTAGAGGAGAAATCTTTCATTTACTCATAAACTTGAGCATGTGAGAGGGAAAAAATCGATTTATCTTCATAATAGAACTGCCCAGTTTCCTCTCAATATTGCTCAAGAAATGTTACATACATACAGTGATACAACGGTGATGAAAATTTTATTTCCCACTCTGCCCCCTTCTTCCTTTGCTTTTCTCATTCATTAGAGTCCTACATTGATGACAGATGGAAAAGAGGGTGGTAAGGAGTCTGTGTACTCAAAAATATATTCATAGGTAGATTTACTCTGTGAGAAGAGTAGATAAAGCCAATGAGTCATCTCTTTAGTTTTATCCTAGAAAAATAATAATAAATGTCTACATTTAAACAAAAAGTATATCTACACATGTTATCAACTCAGCGGGGAAGCCATACCCAGCATATTTTATTGCATCAATAAAGTTGATAAGGTCATTTTTTGAATATCGAAAATTGTTTTGTTTATATTAAGAGAGATAAAACTAACATGAATTACGCAGTCCTTGATCAGCTAACACGACCGGTATGAAAGGGCCAGTCTTATTATTCGTTATGTCTTGAGCTTTGAATAATAGAACATTGCATGAGTATTCGCCAAATCCTGCCTTGCTCAAATCATCGAAAGAATCTAGACAAGTATTAAACGTGGTCGCTTACAGCTCTTGGGTTTTCCAAGGGTCAATTTAAGCCATCGTCCATTGTGTATAAACTTTGCAGAAAAATTTTCATCGTTTATGTAGTTGTTCTTCAATTGATAACTAATTTTTATTGGAAATTTGGAATTTTTCGGGTAAAAATACCAGCTAAAGGGTTACAAAAAGTAATGTACTCATAAATTGGGTTATTCCGCGAATAGGCCAAGATTGGACATCGTAGAATGATGGATTCTCCTTCAATAAAAGATCCTCCGCCAAGTGAGGGATAAATTTTGTTATCGAGACTCTTGCTGAGATCGTATTGAGGTTCGAAAATTAAACTTTCTGAAAATACATTGCTTATTTTATTAATTTCTTTTAAATCTCTTTGGAATGCATAAATGCCATCATGTATGAACACATCATTAGAATGAAGTGGAGACCAGCCTGAATAAACTGGGCTAACATTTGAGGTACATCCGTCTAAGTGTTTCAATGTCAAAGGATTTCTGATTCTCCTTTGAATTATCGACGAATTTGACTCGTCTAGGAATGATTTGAAGCTTTTTATATCATCAATAACAACTGAATAGGAATGTACCATAATAAAATGGTGATATAATAGAGTAAAGAGAGTGTAGCCTTTCAACATTAACATTTGATCATTTTAAATTATCACAAATATTGAAGTACAATATAAGACATTGTTTGAAACAATTTTTCTAACAATTTTTCTAGCTTTGTTTTAGTGAATAACTTTGAGTTCAAACTTTACTAATTCAAATTATTTCTACCAAGCCATCATAATGCTACTCAGATTCTTAGCCTTCTGTGGATTACTAATCGCCTTGAGATCCAACCCAGTTCTCAAGACTATTCAACAAGAACTCATTGTGGGTGGAAATGTCTCTGTATGTTGCCGTATCAACTCTGGGAATGATTTGGTTTTATTCCTCTATGAGAAGGCCACTGGAAGTGAAGAAAACAAGATATTCACCCGTAAAACCCTCTCAGACGTCAAATCATACAGTAACGATTGGAAGTATCAGAATACTAATGAAAAGTTTTGTATCTCAAAGTTCGTCACCAAAACCCAACGAGATATCGACATCAGCTGCATAACCAACGACGAAGGAGGTCTCGGTCGGGCTGTAGACCGTGAAACTATCTCTCTCAAGGTTGTCCATCTACCTGAAATTACCAAATTCCAAGTTGTCTCCAATCTCACACATGCAAACTTGGAATGTCGCGCAACGGGCAATCCAAACTTGAGTCTACAAATCCGCACTCACGACAACCAGCTCATTAAAGAGGTTAGCACAGTAGATAGCTTCATCGAAATTAAGTATACAACTGATAACACATCATCGAATAATGAATACATTTGTCTTGCTCAAGTAAAATATGTAAAAGACTATCAAAATACGTCGACAATTCGATCGTTTTTTGAGCCAATGCTTCTCGACCATAAAGAGTCGATCAACACACTAGTTGGAATAAATCAAAACATCACTGTGGTCATCAAATCGAACCCAGAACCGAATATCACCTGTTCCCCAACACTAGCCTTTAAGAAGGACTTTCAATCTGAGGACAAATACACATTTTCCGCCTTTTTTGAGTCTGTGAATAAGTCTGATCTGAGGACCTACTCGTGCACTGTTAGAAATCCTTATGGAAGCAGAGTATTTAACATTAGTCTCCACTTGAAGCCCACTCAAGCGAAGAGACAGTCTGATGAGCGAGGCGTTTTCGATAATTACTATCAGCTCACATGGGAGACAACATCCACGGCAAGACTGCAGAATTTCACGATTGATCTTCACGAGGTAACTCTAACCCTTGGTTACTTTTAATCATTTCTCTTTAGCTAAACAAATCTAACGGAATCTACTCTGAGATTCGTAATGAGACTATTTTGATAAACACTGAAAATGAGATTGCATCGAAGATGGCCAGTTTAAGCTTGAAGAATTACGTCTATCGTATATCATATCACGTGAAAGAGTTGACATCCGATACACAATACCGGGCAATGATTACCGATTGCAACTCCTACGGCTGCAAGACAGATCCAGTTGAATTTAAAACAAACTCTGGTATGTCTCCGATCAGATGATAACAAAAATATGGCAATATTCTTTAAAGAGAGAAGGTTTAATGTTTTTTTTTTTCAAAGAAATTTCGAAAAAAAACCTGTTCTGTAATTTGATTCTCCATATCCTAAAGTTAGATTTATTATTTTACCTTTTTTTCAATCTAGTTTCAAGAGAATTTACACAAGCTTCTCATATTACAATACAAAGATATAATATTCTTTTTCATTACTAGAGAACAACATGATACCGGAGGAGGTTCTACAAAATCCACCACAATCAATAGTTCCTGGTAAGTAGTCATTTATTCACGTGAAAATGACCTTGAATGTGTAAACATGTGTGTTTTAATCCCACTCTATTCAGCCGCCTTTTCAACGACAAACTCCCAGCCCACACTTGTGATATCTCACGCCATCCTGTTGTGTGTCGGCGCAAGTCTTTATTTGTAGAACTCGTACGCGCACACATACACAATGAATCTCTCTTCCCAAGGAACCAATCAACAATGAAGAGACCTTCCCTTCCAAAAGTTTAGAGTATACTTTGATATTATATATAACACACTATGTAATAATTTAATATTTCTTCCATTATACAATAGATGCATTTTCGAAGAACACAAAAACGAAACCTCTCTTTTTTTAAAGAATCTTGCCCCCATTTTTTCCCCATGTGCAAGATTCAGTCATTTTCACAAAAGAACAATTAATTTATTGCAATTTTTAAATTTATTTGAAATAAAACATGAAAAAGATTACGTTTCTTTTGTTCAAATCATCCTTCCTTCTTTCCATATGATTACTCATGCAGTTTAGAGTAATAAATCAAATTTATTTATAAATTTAAACTCAATAAATCCCTCCGAGTAAACAAAAGGATGAGAAATGGGTATAAATTAGGGACTCTTGAAGGAGGGTGGGGCTCTGAACAAGTGATGCGCGCATTGAGCATCTGTTCTGCATTCTAATTTGCTACAGAATAGGGGCGAAAATAATTAATGCATAAATTTCCTTCTCCAAATGCGCTCTGCAAGCGGTGGAGTAGTCGATCATAATTTTTTGATTACTCAATTCTCAAGAGTTTCTCATAATCAAACTTGTAGGATTTTCTTGGGGTGCAATGAACCGGATAATCTCCCAAAGACAGGCGAAGGTGTATGGAAGTAAATCTCAATCAAGTTTTTTAAAATTAAATTAACGTGGAAACACACATTTTGGCATTTAAATTCCACTTTTCCAAAACTAGTCTAGTCTCCAGAGATACTGTTAACCTTTGACGCTTCGCAACTTTTTATCTATAGAATCTTATCAAAATTTATCTTTACAGTTGGAAAGATTAAATTTACGATTAGTGCCAAATTTTGCAAATATCGTGGGTCTATTGAGGATTGGACTTGGATAGAATGTTTAGATGAATCAGAAAAATGATGATACAGTCATCAGGTTTATCTGTAAGATTAGTTAACCTTTTTAAATCGATAAAACAGCCAACAATGCAAGGCTTATTGAAAGTCATTTCCGGTTTGGGCATTTAAGAATTCTCTTTAATCAGGGTTTATCAAGATAGTGTAATTAAATTTTCTCTTCTTCAAATTTTAACGCCTGAATTTATGGCCAACTAAAAATTCGATTTTAATGAGTTCGTTTTCTGCGTTGTTAATTGAAAGAAATCGTCACACAGTGCATTTCTTACGACCTAAACAGAGGCTTTAAATAGATTTCTTGTCAATAGAATTTCGGTCAGTTCAAAGTCTCATTTTTAAAATAGAACTGTATTTGTGTACAGAAAATTTGAATTTAGATTTTTGGATAACAGAATTCTCAGTTTTTTATCCTGGCTTAGTTTTCTGATCTCCTCGACTAAATTAGATTGGTAAGGATTAATTGATCCGAGTTACCATACTGCCCACCAAGGCCAGTAACCTGAGAGGGAACTAGCTTCTGGAAGTAACCTTTGCGAAAAGCACCGCATTCATATTAGAGACAGTTATTAGTTCAAATTAACTAGTATTTTATTCAATGTTCATTTGATATTCCTTATTACTGACAATTGAAATTGAAGAGTATTCTCTGTATCTCAATTTGCATTTTATGAATTCTCAAAAGTAAACCTTCAGGATTTTTCCATCAATTTCTCTTGATGAATTAATTAAGCAACCAACTCTGAGTGTCTATCAATAGTGGTTTAAAAAGAAAAACGAGCATTTTAACCAATCAAAAAAAGAGGATAATACTACTCTCTGATTGGCCGACCCTCTAAGCCAATCAGAGAGGTGAATTACCCAACAGACCTGATTATTCTATCCCTTGCAATTGATCAGAGAAAGAAAAACTAAATAATTAAAGTAATTTCGATTACAAAAGAGTCATAAAAATTTGTTTCTTTTAGACAGAAAAAAGAGTAATTCGAAGTGTACAAAAGTTGGAGCATAGAAATACAAAAATATTTCACTTTATTGCTTACTTCAGTCATAATTTCATAAAACATTTTTTCTCCATTTATATGGGTCTAGTATCTTTTTGTTTAAATTTTCTTGAAAAAGCCTCCTCGATGTCTACGGAGAGAAATTTTCAAATTTTCGCAACTCTTAATGCTTAGATAAACAAAAATAAATTATCGTTGAATGTCTTTAATCTCTTGTTATCAATCATAATTAGGCAATATTCACGTCTAACTGAGCTTCTTGTTAATCTTTATTAAGAATACAACTCTTGATAATACAGTTGAGACATCTCCTCGTGTCTCGCTAACAAAATGCACACTAGTTGCTCTTCTTCTGCCCTCATATATTCCGCGTGACCTTTTAGTGAATGAATGTTGTCTGTAGACTTAATTAATCCCGTACAACTCTTTTGTACAAAAAAAGAGAAGTGAACAACATCTGACCTCTCTGGAAGAATGGAATGAATTGATTCTTAATTTTTATTTCCCTTAGCTTGAGAGAGAGAGAGAGAGAAACAGAGTTGGATAGGTAAAGGAATGGGAGTTCACACTCCACCGACATGTACCTAAACAATTATTATTAATCTATTCCATATCAAGAGTACGAGAGGAAGGGGGTATTTGATTAATTCGGATTTCCCTTCATGCAATCACAACTCGTTCAATGCTAAGGATATTTTTATAACGCTCATGATTAATTAGATCCTTTGAGAGATTAAGAATTGAGTTAGAATTGTAGAATTATCTTCTAAACAATTTTTAGTTTTTCCTAAAGAAATCTGGGGTCAAAGGTCACACAGATTTCCAAAAGTAACCAATCCCTTCAGTTGGTGAATACGGATCACCCTGCGGAAAAATCATCTAATTCCCATAACCCGTTCTCTCGTAAAGTTGGACAAAAAAGTAAAAAAGTGAAATTCTTTTAGGGTAGAGATAACCACCACTAAGATATTCAATAGAATGCTTTGAGTGGAACGTTGATTTAGATCACAGAATGATCGAAGCCTTAACTATCAAGCATCTGATATATATCCATCTATGGGAAGAATCCGACAACGACTTGAAATAATTTTAGCAGAAAATATCGCTATATCGAGACTAATAACATGCTGGGTAATATTGATTTACGAGGCCTAAAGATATACCAAGTCTTACTTAAGGTTGCTATGATGACTCTATATTGAAAAACTAAAATACATACGTGATTTGAGCAATTCTCAAGATAAATTGAGAATTAAAACCTTAATTAAAAAATTGAGATGAATTAGGTTTATCGAAATATCGAGACCAACGACATATCGATACTAATGATGTATCGACTTTATTAAAATATTGAGGCCGACGATATGCCAAGATGCCAATATTAATGAAGCACTGAGTCATCGAAGCTAACAATGTATCGAATTAATCGAAATATCGAGAATAACGACATTGAGATATAGAAGCTAAAGATGTATCGAGCCTTACGATATATCGGCTATATCGAGATACTGAGACTAGCGATAAGTCAAGATATCGAAGTTTTTTCTTTGAATTCGATATTATAGCCGAGTCTAACTCTTTTCGGGTTCACATGAGGGGATTTATTATGGGAAAGGAGGGTTTGGAATTAAACTCGTTTAGAGTAGGGAAGATAACGGAATCGAACTCACGCCACATGAGATAACATGAGGGGAACAATCCTCCAACAATACATCGAATTTATCGATGCTATTGAAGTACAGAGACGACAGAGTCGTTACATTAACGAAGCCAGAGCACAGAGGCTGCCCGTTTGATGAAAGCCATTGATAAACACACTACTATGTTCTAACCATTTTCAGAATAACCGGCACAATACAACTCAGGAGAGCACAATCGTCCCAATGGTCAGAATCTAATCGCTCCAAACTCTCTGAGAACACAACTAATACCTAAATATTATGTAGTTCAGCTGTGTTTAAAGGTCTATCCGATATCCTTCGTTCAACAGAGTCTGAAAAAATTAATCTCAACTAATAGTACTAACAGAGAGAGCAAAGAATGAACCGAAAAGTAACTATCAGCATACTATATTCAAAGAGCTCATTGATCCCTAAGGTGGAAGCCATTGATATGTGAGATTAAGTATAACCAACGGCCTCGTTGTTTATATGAAACCCAGAAAATAATGTGTGCATTTGTAAGCTGCATACGTTTCATATGAAAGGTTTCGTAATAATACGAAATGCTGAACTCTCCTTCCTTTCAGGAATCTCATATTCTCATTTTCTATCAGGAGAGAATTTATCTCATGACCTCAATGAAAACATATGAACACATTAAGCTCTATCCCATTTTAGTCTATCAATTAGAAAAAAATGGAGAAATTCATTTTCTTAATATAAGATTCTTTTGGTTCTGGTAAAGAGGAAAATACTTTTTTCATACTTCAATCCTCACATCTCACCCTCCCCCTTTTGAATTTATTTTTCACCTCACTCAACTTTACACATGGAATAATTCTACTAATTAATAAATCTTGTTAATTTAGAGAAAATGTGTTGAAACAGACAAATTATGTAGATTTTACAGGTTTGGATTGCAACTTTGAAAATACTTTTACCTTTTTTATGACTGCAACACTTTTTTCTTGGGAATTTCAAAAGGTTTGCCATTGATTTTGTACAACTTATTACTTCTTTGATCCTCCTACAAAATAACTAAGCCATCTGGATAACCAATCTGCACAAACATAGGTGGTTTGGGTTATTTATCAATCAATTTAATGCAAAATATCTTCTCAAATGTTAACTAAATCTTGTTTCTTTGAATTGTTGATAGAATTTGTTTCATTTGAAGAGAGGCGAGAAAAGAAATCCTCCAACATGAGAAGATCTTAAGTTACACAGAAATCAAGATATGTCCAGAATTCGAGAATCTCTTGGGTTATTTCAATATGCGGTATTGGGTTTCGTTGCCAATATTGTGTAAGAACATATTTCAAACCTTAATCCACCTTTCTTTTCACCTTTAGAGACTCTAACTCGAAAACAGTATTTTCATATTTAAATTCGTACAATAAAAATCTAATGTCTGTTTTTTATGTTTTAAAAGTAAGAAAGATGACCATTTCTGTCAATGATTCCTTAGAATATTTTGATTAGATTGTTATTGTACGAATTTAAATATGAAAATACTGTTTTCGAGTTAGAGTCAACGAATTTTTTTTCATGGCTCACCCT